>KZ303519.1:2918-137144 GCA_002705745.1 Coemansia reversa NRRL 1564 | reverse complement strand
TGACAACCACACACAAAAAAAAAAAAAAAAAAAGACACTTTGAGTAATGAAAAATTTAAATGTGTCTCAAAAAAAGTGATGTAAATTACTGACACTGAATACGCCACTTGTCGTTCTCCTCACCGCCTGGACCAAAGCAAGTGACTGACTGGACATCCTCTGAGATGAGGATGTCATGGGAGTGTAGAGTCATTCCGCTAACGTAATGGCGGAGGACGACTACATCGTGCGAATTCCAGGTTTTGCCGTAGCCACCATCGCCCCAGCGCTCAATGACCCAATGGTCGTTCTCATCTGAGCGCGACTGGTCGCCATAAGCAGTAACCTCGTTCTGACCAGACCGAGAATCGCGGAAGTTGTAATGCGAGTGTAGGTGACGGCCAGTCTCCAAATGACGCAGACGGATTTGCGTACCAAAGTTCACAATAGAACCAGGTACAGGTTGGTCCTGATTGGCCGGCAGCACCTGCCACCAATCGTTCTCATCTGGATTCCAGCGGAAACCAAACACCAGCTGTTGGTTTGATCCAGATTCAGTGCTGTGTGAGCGGTCCGTATGAAGGAAACGCCCCGTCATGTTGTGCTTGAATGCGATAATGCTTCCAATCTTGATCGCAGAATCGTTGCCGGTCTGTCGGAGCTGAGGATACTCGCGAGGAGTGGGCGAGTTTTCCGAGCTGCGCGAAGGATCGGCATTGCGCACATCATTCTGGTCAAATGAGTACGGCGGCCTTCCAAAAGGTGCCGGAGGACGGAAACCGCTGCCCTGATTACTTCCCTGGAATTGTTGGCTGCCGCCGTAGGCAGAGTCGGCGCCTGGGGAATTCCATCCTGACTGCTGTTGCTGCTGCTGATGGTGCTGCTGTTGCTGTTGGTGGTGCTGCTGCTGCTGACGACGCTTCTCATCTTCCTCGCGGCGCTTGCGCTGTTCCTCTTCCTCCTCTTCCTTACGTTCCTCTTCCTCTCTCTCCTCCTTCTTGTGATGTCCATAGTAGAGCGCGCCGCCAATTCCCGCAGCAGCAGCAGCAGCAATACCTGCCGCCATACCATACTTCTTGTTGCGGTCGCTGCGCTCCTTATCGTCTAACTCTTCCTGGGAATAGTCGCTGCCAGGCACGTTGCCGCCATATTGCGACCCACCAACCATGTTCCCCCCTGGACGTGGCCCAGGAGAGTTGTGGCCCTGCTGCTGACCGTATCCTTGCTGTTGCTGGCCGTATCCTTGCTGTTGGCCGTATCCTTGTTGTCCGCCATAACCCTGCTGCTGACCATATCCTTGCTGCCGTTGCTGCTGATTATACTGACCAGGACCGCTTTGGTAATCGGGATGCTGGTTGTTGTCTTTCTTGCCAAAAAAGCTGCTACAGAAGAGTAGATTATTTCCACAAATATCAGTTTAAATATGCAACAACTATGTTAGCATTTTTATATGGTACCATCACATGTATCTTCCATTAAATGGGATTAGTATAAATCTAGTTATAGACACACGTACCTGAGCCCGCGGTCGCCGTCCTCTTCGCCACGACGGCTGTTGTTGTCACCGTAGTCACTCATTGTATGTTTGGATTTTTGTCAAAAACAAATAAAGCTGAGAAAGAAAATGACAAAAGAAGACAAGCCGATAGTATAAAGTAGCGGAGTTCTGCGTAGGTGCCAGGGCGGCAGCCATCGCTTATATACAGCGCTGTTGGAGCGGAGCCTATTCTTCATGCCATTGAACCAAGAAAAGGATTGTCGGGTGACCCAAGTGTATACGTGGCGCCCTGTTCCTTACGCTGCAGCCATTTCCCCTCATCCTGCGCCTGAATGCATATTTTAGACACGTTTGCCGAAATGGCCGAGAGAAGTTTGGCGAGAAAGAAGAAGAGTGTATTCCGCAGATCCTCTATGAAAGGACACTGGAACAGCTTTCACGCTTGTGCGTGGAAACGTGTGTAACATGGCTGACGACATGACATTGCTATATAGTGTCATTGCCGCTTTTACTCGTAGATAATATTATTTTTAGCACCACTCGTCAGCGCATGTGGTGACAGTGAAGATAAAAAAAATAATCATCCATTTTGCTTCATTGTACAAGACTTTGTAAAAGCCATGAGAAGTAATTGTTTTAAAGACGACAAAGGTTTCATTTTTCCTAACAAATAAAAGAAACCCTTATAGGGAAGAAAACTTTTACTACTCGGAACCGAACCATTCACACAACCAAGTGAGCTGAGCCAGACCACAAAGGAGAGATGGTAATTTATTAAGAAGAATGTAACCAATCACCCCCACTTTTTTAAATGACAAGTGTATTAAAGCACCAACTTGGTTTAAAGCAAGTAAAATAAACAAAAAGGAAAAAAGCGAACATAACTCACAGCCCAAATAAAACAACTGAGACAATCGGACTAGCAAAGGCTCTCAGTACCATACAGGATATAAAGGCCAATGCGCCAGCGACTGACCAGCAAACTCACAATGCTGAAAAAAAAAAAAAATGTACATGTGTGGTAGATGAGGTCAACTGATATGTATATACGCAGTCAGTGTTTGTCCTCTGCTACTATCACAACACTTTGGGTCAGGGAATATGGAATAAGCAACCAAAACCCTACGACCCTAAAACAACACGCCATTTATCGTTCTCATTCTTTCCCATGCCAGTACATACAACGGACTGGAACTCCTCAGTATCCTGCGTGTCGTGAGAGTGCAGAACCATGCCACTGACGTAGTGCCGCAACACAATCGGGTCAGTTGACTTCCAGGTTTTGCCGTAGCCACCATCGCCCCAGCGCTCGACGACCCAGTGGTCGTTTTCATCCGAGTGCCTTTGATCGCCATACGCGGTAACCTCATTTTGACCCGAGGCAGCATCCACATACCCGTAGTGTGAGTGCAGGTGGCGCCCTGTCTCATAATGGCGCAGGCGCACTTGCGTACCGTAAGAGACAATGGAACCAGGAGCTGGGGTTTCGGTGTTTGCCGGCAGCACCTGCCACCAGTCATCCTCGTCAGTTGTCCACCGGTGCACATATGCCAGCTGTTGGTTGGATCCAGACGACGTGCTATGCGAGCGATCGGTCCGAAGGTGCCGCCCACTGACATCGTGCTTTAAAGCCATGATCGTGCCAATCTTCATCTTAGTATCACTTGGGTTCTGCCGCAGTTCCGGGTAAGTTCCAGCAGTCTGCGAGGCCTCTGTGCTACGCGATGGGTTAGGCTGACGCACGTCATTCTGGTTGTATGTGTAGTCCGGACGACCAAATGGCGCTGGAGGCTTGAAGCCCTCAGCTGCATTGCTTTGGTTGCCACTACTGCTTATGCTTACCGATCGATGACGCTCACTCGCTGGGTTGCTTGCTGTATTGTTGGTGGTAGTGTGTTGCTGTTGTGCATAATATTGTACTTGCGCTTGTGTCTGCTCATGCGCCTGTGCCTGTGCCTGTGCTGCGGACAGTGCAGGTGCCGCTTGTGGGTATGGCTGCTGCTGTTGCTGGTTCGCTGGCTGTGGTGCATATGCCTGAGACTGCTGCGGTGCGTATGCCTGAGATTGTTGCGGCCCATATGCCTGAGACTGCTGCGGTGCGTATGCCTGAGATTGTTGCGGCCCATATGCCTGAGATTGTTGCGTATATGGCTGCTGATTCTGCTGAGGATACGCGCTCTGGCCATTGTTGTCGGAATTAATGCCATGCATGTCGTTATAAGCCTTCAGCCGCTGGCGCTCCTCCTCTTCGCGCCTTTGCCGTGCCTCTGCCTCCTCTTGCTGACGACGCTCCTTATCCTTCTTCTCTTGTTCTGCCGAGTTCTCGCGATTTTCGCGGTACTCGCGGATACCATATGCGACTGCTCCGGTGGCAAGCGCCCCCAGAAAAAACTTTCCTGCTGATTCCATACGAATTGGATTAGACTTTTCCTGAATCGGCGATACTGGCATATTCATCGGCCCACCATGTGCTGGAGGTCCGCCAATATTTGGTCCATATGCAGAGCTGGGTCTGGGCCCGTTCATGTGGTTGAAAGGTGGTCCCTGCGTAGGTGAATAGCTGGTGGCAGTAAACACTGAACTCGGATTGATACCATGCGTCTGGTACTGCTGTTGCTGATACATATGAGGCTGTTGCTGATACATATGCTGCTGGTAGGGCTGCTGCGCTTGACCAGGGTACGCGTATCCATAGCCGCCGTTCAGATCGGAGCTGCTGCTGTTAGTAGTGGGCGCATAGTACGCGCCTGGTGTTGTATGCGCACCAGAGTTGTTAGCATTAACAGGCCCAGGTATGCTGTATATGCTGCTAGCAGCATCGTTTATTATCCCAGTGTTGTTTGGAGGAGGTGCCTGGTAATGCTGCTGCTGCTGAGGAGCCTGTTGCTGAGGGGGTGGCGGTGCTGCTCCGGAATGAGGGCCGGCGCCCGCATGCGCCGCCTGAGCAGAGAGGCCGTCGCCACCAGGAGCCGCAGATGCCTGTTGCTGCTGTTGTTGTGCGGGCGGTGGTTGTGAACGCATGCCTGGTCCCGACGAAAAAGTGCTGCTTGTGTTAGACGAAGCGTAGGGCAACGGCCCACTCAAATACGGAGTAGGAGGAGGCTGATAGGAGGTACCGGGCGGCATAGGATTGTTATTACTGCGACTAATACCTCCATCAATGCCTAGCAGCGATGAAGCCCTACTTGGATACAATTGATCATTCTCCGACCTACGCGGACGATACATAGATGGGCGCGGGCCACCTAAATCGCCATTAAACATATGGCTAACCACATCACCACCATGATCTGCGTAGTATGACATTCTTTTTCTGTCTCCTTGTATCCCAAGCTCACAGTATGAATGAAAAATTATTAAGTGTCAAAAAGTTTGTTGGTGCAAGAAGAAGAAAAAAAACGGGTTCGAAAAATATCTTCCAGTCAGAGAGGTTTTTGAAGGGGTTTTTTGAAGAAAGGAAAAGTTTTAAAGGTAAGATACAAGGAAAGGGTGTCTTTTTGACTGGAAGTAGTGTAGATGAAAAGAACGCTGCGTTTAAAAGCTTTCTTTTCTTGTTAAAAAAAAAAAAAGATCAAAGAAGCCAAATGGGAGTACAGTTTTGCAGTGTATGGACTAGGCAGATTTTATTTTTTATTTTTTTACACATAAAGCGAAAAGTAGATGAAAGCTCTTTTTGGGGAGAAGATGAAAGTCTGGCGTATTTCCGTTATCCTTTTGGATATAAAAAAAAACCCCCCGAAGCAAGTGGTGGAGAGGCAATTGGTCTTTTTATACTAACGCACTGACAATAATCCAGCTGACACTACTACTGCACATCTAATACGTCAATTATATTGCAGGCAGCAGGTTTCTTTTTGCAAATGATCTAGCTCATCATTAGACATGCCACCCTTGCCCATCAATTACCCCAAAGAAATATATGCCGCAGTTAAATAAACACATACACATCCCAAGAAACCCTGCACACGCACTCGCTCAATAACAGAGTGCACAAGAGAATGAGAGAAAGCCTGATGTATTGCGCATAACAGTTTTTCAGTACTTTGAAGCTATTCTGAAACACCGTGTTAAAAATAAAGCTGTCGCTCCTCTGGCGAGCAAGACTCAATAATTGCATTGACCCTACTTCTGACCAGCATGAAAAGAATCAAGTTGGGTCTTTAGCCGTGCCAGATTCTGAGCTGCAGCAGGGGTCAGTGTCCAGCTCTATCGATCTGTGTAGATCCTCACACTGGCGTACTTGTCACCACATTACCATCCCCAGTGAACGCGAGTGACACGTCCCCAAGCTGACAAAAACCCCACGCCACAAATTCCTTTTCTTTGAGATCAACAATACTCAAGTCAACCGCTATTCCTTTGGGTTCCAAAAAGTCTATAAACGCACGTCTGCAGAATGCGGAACAAGTCAAGGCAGCCAATACTGAAACATATTACTAGTATAAAAATCCCCAATAAGCAATCTACTCCTTTAATTGCATCTCGTTGACGGAGAAGCCCACTGCTGGGAAGCTGAGAGAAAAGTCAACCACATCCTTCTTCAGGTTCTCAAGCTCGGGCACCTGTGCCACGTCATCACCGAGCGCTGCCTTGAAATCAGAAAACTTCTTTGTGCTAACTTTCTTGGCGACCTGCTGCGCAATCGTCACAGCGCGATCAACAAAGACAGCAATCTCAGCAAAGTCGTCCTCTTTCAGACCACGCGTGGTCATAGCTGGTGTGCCCACGCGGAGACCACCTGGGACCATAGCAGAGCGGTCGCCAGGCACAGTGTTTTTGTTGGCAGCAATCTTGGCTAGCTCCAACACACGCTCAACGCGCGCACCATCGACGCCCTTTGACGCAATTAAATTAAGCAGCAGTAGGTGCGTGTCAGTTCCACCGCTAACCAGTGCGTATCCGCGGTCTCCAAGTGCGCGAGCAAAGGCCTGCGCATTGGACAGCACCTGTGTCTGGTAAGTCTTAAACTCTGAACTCTGCGCCTGTTTTAATGCCACTGCCAGTGCAGAGATCGTGTGGTTGTGCGGACCACCCTGATGACCGGGAAACACAGACTGATTGATAGGCTTCTCTAAATCATACACGACTTCCGTACCTTTTTTTGTTACATGCCGCAAGCCCTTGCGGAAAAATATCATGGCGCCGCGCGGGCCACGGAGCGACTTGTGCGTAGTTGTAGTGACAATATCTGCGTGCTCAAACGGCGTCTGAAGCACACCGGCGGCGACCATACCCGAAATGTGCGCCATATCCACCATCAAATATGCTCCAACTGCGTTGGCAATCTGACGCATGCGCGCATAGTTGATGGTACGGGCGTAAGCACTGGCACCAGCTACAATAATCTTGGGCCGGAACAACTCTGCGCTGCGCTCCAGTGCGTCATAGTCAATTAACCCAGTTGTCTCGTCGCAACGATATGGCAGCGTCTCAAAGTACACGGAAGAGTATGACACACGTCTGGTTGGCGTCTGAAATCCATGTGACAAATGTCCACCATGGGGCAGATCTAACCCCATCAGCCTGTCGTGCGGCTTCAGCAGCGCGCCATACACGTACAGGTTTGCAGGTGCACCCGAAAGTGACTGCACGTTGACGCCCCACTTGGCGCTATCCAAGCCAAAAGTCTCTAATGCGCGTTGCTGGCACAACAGCTCTGACTGATCAATAAACTCATTGCCGCCGTAGTAGCGTTGGCCAGGGTACCCTTCCGAGTATTTGTTCTGCATCACCGATCCCAGCGCCTCCATCACTGCGCGGCTAGTAAAGTTCTCGCTTGGAATCAGGCAAATTCCAGCCCTCTGTCTGGCCTTCTCCTGCTCAATTATCTTGAACATCTCTGGATCCGTCTCTGACAGGGGTTGATTCAGCACGCTCTGAGTTGACCTGGTGTACCGGCGCACTGCATGAACACCTGCACGCAGTGTGCTCTGTGCTTTTGGACGAACTGCCTGGAACATAGTTTGGGATCTGGTAGATGTTTAAATAGTGCTAAACGATATAGGTACAACAAATAACAACGGTGTTAGTAAAAAGAAAAGAAATTTGCCAGCGACTAGATTCGCCGCTTTCCTTTTCCCTCAAGGAGGCAGGAGAAGGGTGTACGCTAGTGATCCAAGTGAAAAATAACCGCCGCGCGCCTATTTTCTGAGAAGATCCCATTCTTCACCGAGCCCGGTCACGAACAGCGGCAGCAGCGCTAAGTTTCCAGTGGTGTGAAAATCCCCACTTTCTAAACGCCCCTGTCACGTGCTTGTTATCAATTTAGCGTCTGTATAAAGCAGTCTCTGCATAAGACATGGACATTGATGCCCAGTATGCGCATGCGCGCGACTTTCTCAGCCATATTCCGCTGCTAAGCTCCAACTCCAAGCAAATCTTGGACCAGAACTCAGAAGGCAGACCCGCAATTACGCTGACTTATGCACAGAGTCTAGACGGCAAGATATCCCGCGCTGATCAGCGACTGCTGCTAAGCGGCGACGAGTCAGCGGCCATGACCCACCGTCTGCGGACTATGCACGACGGCATTCTGGTTGGTGTTGGCACGACTCTGTTTGACGATCCGCAGCTCAGCGTACGGCTGGTACCGGAAGGCGTGCTCCCCGGTGTCCGACATCCACAGCCCATTGTCCTGGACTCCAAGTTGCGCACCCCACCCACTGCGCGTCTGCTCACCGGTCCGCAGAATAATCCACGCTTGCACCCGCCTTGGATTGTAACTGGTACCGACCACAACATCCAACGCCGTGTGGAGTTGGAGCGCGCAGGAGCTCGAGTAATTGTGATTGACGACTGCGACAAGGCAGGCCGTCCACGGCTCACGGCGGTTGCCGCGACGCTTTGGCGCTCGGGCATTCAGCGGCTGATGGTTGAGGGTGGTGCCCATGTGATCCAATCGTTTCTGAGGTCACAGCTTGTTGATGTGCTTATTATCACCATTGCCCCTGTGTTGGTCGGATCATCTGGGGTGTCAGCCGTTGTCGCGCCTACCGTGGATGCACTGACCATAACGCCACTGTCATATGAGCCGTTTGGCCGCGACATTGTGATGGCTGCCACCATCCAGCACGTCCTTGCACGCGAATAAACACATAATGGTATTCTACTTCTTACCTGAATCTTCATCGTTTGCGTCACTACGACGCCGTCTTGTTGCTATCTTTAACGCTGCCAGTTGTTACAAAATGTGAATCAACAGCAAAGTGCTAATCATGCCATGTCTCCTTTATGTCCGAAAGAACATATTGCTCCTTAATGAGACGTCGTCAAGTGTCCGTCCATCTACCACCTAACCAAAGTAAGCGCTTTTTTTTAGTTGTTTTTCTTTGGATACGCAAGCATGCCTGTGTGTTCATTCCACCTTGAGACTCGGCTCTAGGTGCATTTTTCTGCGAGAATGACGTATAAAGACAAAACACTGCAATTAGAACAAAAATATGTACATGTTGTTGTTTTATGCGTCACTTGCTATTGCACGACATGTCTGTGAATGTCTATTTTAGAGACTGTACTTGCATCTAAATCCATTTGCTGATAGCATTTTATCTGACTCGCCGGTTGAAGTCAACAGGTGTGCGACGTCATTGCGGAATAACACAAATAAAGGGTACTGAACCAACAACACTAAACCTTACCATGTGTGACAATACGGGTGACCTGTGGTATGTGTTGCACAAGCAACTAGGCGCCATGCGCTTGGATGATCGGCCTTTTACCTGTCCAAGAGCATGGGTTGATAGTGCATGCTTGACGCTGTTTCCTCATTGTCCCTCCCCAAAACAAATCCCGGAGTTCTGTATTCTTTTCATGCATTGCTAAAAACTTTCTCAGTTTTATGACGACATTCGATACTAAAGTACTGTGTGGACAAAACTTCTAAACAAGGCAACTTCAAGAACGCGTGTATGTATCAACCATTAATGGATTGGCATCGCGTGCGATGAACTACACATTAGTGCAACATGCTTAAGCCAATATGCTAGTCTTCATACTGACAAAAGTATTAGACCACTTTGCGATAAAAAAATATAGGCATATTTTGGAATAGTATAAAAAGCCTAACATCTAAGCTCATATTTTGTTAAACGGTTTTTGATCTTTACCTCGGTCAAGTTCCCTTCTTTTACGTACATTAGCGCTGCCTCTTCCTTCGTACTCCCTAAAAGCTTTTATTGTGTCATATAGCCGGTCTATATTCACACAAAACTACCAGATCCATTGTCACTAAATTCCTCAATTTAACAACATATACATACAATCATGAAGCTTTTCCTTGCAACCGCTACTGCGCTTGCTACGATTTCCGCAGCTTCGCCCATCAATAACACGCCCTTCTTCCCTACCGAGGCTGCCGAGCAGCCCACAGAAGTACCATTGAACCCATTGAGCAGCGGCTTTTTTGATTCTATCCTCTCTTTAATTGGGGGTGGCAAACCTTCTCTTCCATTTGAGGGCGAGTTTCCTTCGGATGTAAACTCATGGGATATTCCTGACTTTAGCGACATTAGTGATGCTTCTGAGGTGGAGAGCGGAATTTTTGGCGGGCACCACAACCACGGTCGTCCCGGCCACGGTCATGGTCACGGCGACGACGAAAGTGATAGTGATGATGATAGCGATGATGATAGCGATGTGGAGAATGAGTCAGAAGTTGCTGGCCTTCCACACGGTGGTTGGCACAACCGCCCTCCATATGGATTTTATCATGGACATCATGGACACCATGATCACCATGGAGGCCACGGACATCACCACCACTGGGAATCCCAAGAGTCTGGCTTTCCAGGCGAGTCAGACGTTTCATCCGAGGAGACCTTTAGTTCAGAGTTCCCCACAGAATCTGAAGAAACCTTTAGTTCTGAGAAGCCCACTGAGTCCGAGGAGACCTTTAGTTCTGAGGAGCCCACCGGGTCAGAGGATAACTCAAGCTCTGAGTACACCACCACCGAGTCTGAGGAGACCTTTTCAGAGGGGTCCACCGAATCCGAGGAAGTAACTGTGTCTGAGGAGTCATCCGAGTCCGAGGAAAACTCAAGCTCTGAGGAGCTCACCGAGTCCGAGGAAAACTCAAGCTCTGAGGAGCCCACCGGGTCAGAGGATAACTCAAGCTCTGAGTACACCACCACCGAGTCTGAGGAGTCTTTTTCAGAGGGGTCCACCGAATCCGAGGAAGTAACTGTGTCTGAGGAGTCATCCGAGTTTGACAGCAGTGCGACCCTAGCACCTGAGGAGCCTAGTGGCTTGCCCTCTTTCTCAATCCCTGATCTGACCGATCTACCATCATTTTCGATTCCTGTTCTGCCAGAGGTGCCATCTTTCTCGCTTCCCGAATTTTCTGTAAGCGCATTCCCCACGGTTGCACCGGAGGTTCCTACCAATGATGTGATTGATACCGATACTACCGAAGCCGTGTTTTCTACTTTTGACACGTCCAAGCTCGAGGCTAGCGCGTTCTAAATGAGCGCAAATTAAATTGAAGTCACTTTAATTGTTTTGAAAAGAACAAAGATCTAGATCAACATTAAATGAAGAATGAGACACATGCACATTGATAATCCACCGCGCATTTTTCACCCGAAAATATCCGTCGTTTGCACTTTTCTGTTTCTCGTTTTATTTGTCATACATATTAATTTATTCTACAAAGTTGTCTACTGGAAAATGAGCACAAAGATAACACAGGTTGACGGTTGCACATTTAGCACAGCGGAGCTACAGCAGTTTCATTGCTACTACAAGTTTGACTGGCAGGCGGTGGGTCTTTCCAATGCCACAGCCGGCGAGCGCATCGACTACTTTACTGACCACGTCGACTCAGCAACAGACAGTAGACGGCTGCGCGAATGGCTGCGCACTATGGGCATTGTCAACGAGAGTGACAAAACTGAGGAGACACGGCGCTACGAGCGGTTTGAGCAGTATGACTATGGCACAGCGCCGGGGTTCAACCAACTGGTGGCGGAAGTGTATGAAGGCAACAATGTCGATAAGCACACAATTGACGAGCGTATGGAGCGGGCCAAAGCAAAGTACTACGGGCAGCACGTAGAGCCGGTCAACTATGACGAGTACAGGCGGTTTAAAGCGCAAACAGCGCCAAAGGCAGCGTGTCCCTATCAACACCTCTGGGAAAATGATGGGACAGATAAAAAGACTGCACAAATGGAAAAGTTCTCCAATGTCAAGACAATTGACATTGGCGCAGTTCTTGGAGCAGACGGACTGCTAACAGTATCAGCAATGAATGGGCTTCTGGATATAATCAAGGAGGCACACGACAAGAGATACTATGCAGCGGCGATGATCAACAGTCGCAGCAGCGGCAACTTGGAGACTCAAACAGCCGAGTTTCTACCAATGCTTAGTGTATCAAGCAGTGGTGCTGAGGAGGTACTGAAGGCAGCTACACAGGTCCAGATCGAGCTGCGGCGGCTCAACAAGTCCAAGCCGCTTATGATTTTTGCTGACGGCACGGTGGATGCAAGTGCAGTAGGGATTTTGCTGAGCACCGTGGACATAATGCTATCAGAGAGGTTTGCGATTAGAGTTGGGCCTGGTAATACCTCTTCGCAGAAAATCCCACTAGCAGCATTGCACGACTGGGCTCATTTGAGCGAGAACCACCAGGCAAACGCGCCTGCAGGGACAGCGGAGTATATTCTATGCAACCCCTCGCTGGTGCTCTACAGCAGCGAGTGGATGGGGCTGGGTCTTGCGAGTGGGTTTGTGGGGCAGCGCAAGTACGCTGCAGCTGTGGAGAAGATTCTACTAGCAGCTTCGTGTCCGCCGCCGCACACCCGCGATGCACTGCGCAAGGCATGTGCCGCGGAGTCTGCGTATCCAGGGCCTTCTAAGCTTAGCGTGTGGGAGCAGGAGATTCGCCAGCACTTTGCACCTTTGTCAAGTAGCACACAAACAGCTGAAGACTTGGCTAATAAGCTCCGCTGCCTCAACAAGCCATGGGCTGACATATATGCAACATTTGCGGATGAGGAGAGATCGCGAGCTGTGGCAGAGGTGCGGATCGCCGGGCTTCGGGCAGCGCGCACGCTTGAGTACTCGCAGACTTTGGCGCTTGAGATCAGCGCCGGAGTAGCGTGGGCTAAGGGCGTCTGCGATCCACACGCACTCTTTGACGGAAGCAGTATAACAGTGGCTGCAGGTGGACTCCCTTCCAGTGGCGAGTTAGAAAGCGCGCAGGCCGTGCCAGACATGGCAGCGGCAGCGCTGTCAGAGATTTCGAGTGAATGCCCGTTTGCGCGCATGTATCGTAAAAACCCAGAGCGGTTCAAGCACATTGACCTCCAGGCCATCGCAAAGCACCGTTCACTTAACTTGTAGAAAACTCTAAAACACTATCATCTGATTAAAAGTATTCAAAATAGTAAAGTACCACTCGTGGGGAGGTCAATTAATATGCAAAAAAGCCAGAGAAAAATGAAGACGCACAGCTACTTCGGCAGCGCCGCAATGCGATCGTTGAGGGCAGAAATTCGGGCGTCGAGATGACGGATGTTGTCTGAAAGCGTAGAGGAGTTCTCGCGCAGCGAAGAAGAAAGCCCAGCGGCCACATCACGCATGGTGGCTAGTTCCTCGGAGATGTTTGTCTGCGCAGAGTCGACGCGGGAAATTCGGGAGACAGCTTCTGTGGCCTCGGCGTGGAGCGTGGCCAGACTCTGCAGACGCGCAGCAGTCGCGGGGGCCAGCTCGACCAGCGAGTCTACGGAGGACATGGTGTCGTAAAGCTCGTCAACCCGGCGCAAAGTGGCGGCATCCACACGCATGGTATCGGCGGGATCAGCGGCGTCAGCACGCGCAGCCTGGGAGCGAGCAGCCTCCAGACGATCCATCTCCACCAGCGCCTGTTTGGCGCGGCGCTGAATGCCGTCAATCCGCTGCGGATCGGCTAGCACATCCATCTGCTGCCGCAACCGCGCAACAGCATCGGCCAGTCCGTGACCGGTGGCTGCATCGCGCGCCGGCTGCCCCGCGCCAGCACCCACCAAACACTCTAGTGCAACAATGCGCTGCTCCAGCTGCGCACTGTCGTCGGCTCTTATGCCTCCATGTGCTGCACGCTGTGTCTCAGGCTTTGGGGCCGCAGGATCGGCAATCTGTGCCGATTCAACACGCCGAAGCAGCGCAGCCAACGCTCCGTGCGACTCGTTCTGCGTCGCCAGTCGTGCCAGCTCATCATGCAGGTTGGTGGCCAGCTCCATCAGTGCAACACTGTTCTGCGCGCCCTCAGCAGTCGCAAGCTGGTCGCGCAGCTCTTGTGTCTCGTGCGTCAGCCGCTGCAGTCGCTGTGCAGCCGTTTCCTGGAGCCGCGGACCAGTCTCCGCTCCGTCTGAAAGCGACTCCAGCTGCAGCGTGCGAAACAGCGAGCGCTGGTACCGCGCCAGCGCAGTCTCACCGTCCACATCACCCGCCGACGCCCGAAACCGCGCTGCCGCCACGTTGGTGCCCAAAGCCTCCGTCGAAATGTCTGCCGACTGGACCTCCTCTTCAGCCTCCGTCTCTGACGGTGTCTCGTCCGCTACGTCCGGCGTTTCATATACATCCGGCTGCTCCGTGTCAATGTCTGGAAGATTGACGTACTTTTTCCCAACACTCGCAGACATTTTCTAACCTCGTATTCTAATGGAAATGCAGGGGAAAGCGGGTTTGTCGAGTCTGCGAGAATAAAAAGCCAATTGGTGACAAAAAAAAAATTGCTTTTGTTGTGTTTTACTAATGTCCCTAACTGCTGGGTCTTTTTGCGAAATTCTTTTTCTCCACACGCCTCAAATTTGTCCTACCCTTTATCTTCCGTATCCCCTTACAACAAATGCTGCGCAGTATCGCTGGGTGGATCACAACAGGCACTAGAAAATCCCGGTGTCTACCGATCCATAGTCGAACGAGGTACAGCACTAGACCCACATCGGCCAATGAGCAGCCTGTGACACAGGATCCAGTCACTGACTCGACTGGCAGTGGCAAGAAGGGACGTCCGCCGGGTACATACGCCATTTGGGCCATGGAGGTGATCGGTGGAGCTTCGGCCTTCATATACTACTTACATTTGCAAACTGACCTGCTAAAGCCTAAGGTGAAAGAGCGACTGGATCCCAACAAATACACACCACTGATGCTTTTGGAGCGCGAGCCACTGACTGCTGACACTACACGCTTTCGCTTTCGTGTAAACCGTCCACGACACGACTCTCAACAAGAAGAGCTTGTAGATGACATTATATCGCAAGGCCTGTGGGCTTTGGACGTCAAGGATCATCTGGTTCAGACATACAGGACGTACACGCCAGTGTCCTATTCCGTGTCTGAAGTTGTCAACGATGCTCGAGGTCTGCGCGAGGGCCATTGTGATCTTGTTGTCAAGCGATACCCACGTGGCAGCCTCTCGCGCTTTTTACACGCCACACGTGTTGGTGATCATATTGAAATGCGTGGTCCAATACTCACTTGGCCTTACTCACCTGGTGCCTACCGTCGCATATTTATGCTTGCAGGCGGTACAGGTATTGCTCCCATGTTTCAACTTATAACTCGAGTACTTTCTAATCCTGACGATACCAGCACCAAGCTATCCTTACTATATGGCTCCCCCTCAGAATCTGATATTATCTATCGGAAGGAGCTCGACGCTCTGGCTGACCAGCATCCTGATCGTCTTTATATTCAGTATCTTGTCGATCAAGGCCCATCTAATATTGCAAAGTGTGCGCGTCCTGATAAGGAAATGCTAGCTGCATTTACCGGCTCCTTTGACTCCTCTAATGACATTATGCTTGTCTGTGGCCCCGATCCTATGCTAGCTGCCATCTGCGGTCCCAAACCCATTGGCCCTAGTCAGGGTCCGCTTCAAGGCGTTCTTAGAGAACTTGGATTTACTAACAAAGATGTCTTTAAATTCTAGCTTAACGTTCCGTCTTTATCATTTATAGATTTTAAACGTTGCGTGCAATTGGTTAAATTTACAAAAACTAAGCTTTCAGAAGCGGCGTGGCGGATTGCCCGCAGCAAAACATTAGGGAATGTAAATTCGTTTACACCCTTGGTAGCGTAGGATCGAATCCTGCGTTCTACCCTCGACTATGATAAGTTTATGTGCTACCTTAAGCAGTCTAAAGTATCTGCGACTACCCTAAAATACCAAATGGGATTAACTGTGCACCTTGAGTCGCTAATATTTTTGCTTTTTTTTGCTTTTTTTTTTTTTAGCGTCAACAAGATGATGTTGTATTTTTTTTTTGCGAAGGCCTCTTTTAAAATAACGCATGTATTTTTCTGCAAGACCAGCTCTGGTTATTATTGTCTACGCGTATTTTACGCGTTGTTGACTATTGCATTGATCTGTATGATTAGAATATCAGCCATCATCCTTGCCTTGTGTCGCAGTCGCATCATTGTTGTCTACCTTTTGTTTTGTGCTTACACTTTTGTTTTCCGTAGACCCTGTTGCTTTTTCTTTCGACTGCCACATTGTTTTCTACTTTCAGCATTCGCCGTTCACATTGCTTGTGCACTTTTTATTTTTCCTATGAATACGCGTGCGAAACAGCGTCCGAGCACTCTTAAGGCGTTTGTACGGGTGAGCAAAAACAGCGAAGGCCTCGGGGTTAAAGATGGCCTTAAGCAGCCAGGTCGTATCACTCGCAGCCGGTCAGCGGCCCTAGCTGCGTCCGCAATTTTTGAGTCCCAGAAGGCCCCGCAGGTTGACGAGCCGGCTGGAATTCCCGAATCTAGGTCAGTCGCACCAACTCCGACGCGCAAGCGCAAGCTAGAGCTAACCGCAGCATCTACTTTGACAGATGCTGAGAGTTGCCCTACTAAGCGTGTTACCAGAGCGACGCGCACTCCACAACGGTGTGCTGCGCCGATGAACACTACGACTGCTAAGCGGGCCGTGAAGCGGACCACTATTGAGGCGTATTTTCCGTCCTCGCCAACTGCACATAATGGGGACAAGTGCCATAAAATCGTAGATGCTACTACGGTAAGTTCACTGTCTGGCCACGAGAAGTCATTGTCTTCCCCTGGCGAGGATGCTACTGTTATCCCTACGGAGCCGTGTCATGGCAGCGTTGATAAGCTTACAACACGCCATGCGCGCGCGGACTCTCTGCTTAAGCGTCTTCGCAACAGAAAGCGTCCTGACGCCGCAGATGTGGACCTTCCTGCACCGGCTACAATCCAGGAGACACGTGATATCCGTGAGGCCATTCGTGCACGCCGTGAGAAGTTATCTACAGCGCATGTCCTGACGAGCGATGCAGCAGCTAGCTTTGCGACTGGAAAGTCGAGGACAGTTGAGGACGACAAACTTCGCGATCTAAAGCGGCAGTTTGTTAAGATTGATGCACATGTGGGTAACGCAGTCCCGTTGTCACGAGAGTTGCACAAGCTCGAAGAAATATTTCAGAGTCTGGAGCACACAGTTATGTTTGACGGAAATGGTGCCGATGGGGTGGTTTACCATCGCATTCGCAAGACTGTCGAGTCAATGGCCAAGCGTACTTTTGGCTGGAAGGAACTGGGCCAGATTATTGCTCTGTATCCCGAGTCGTACACTTACAAGCCCATTGAGACTATGTATAATGGCCGTCGTGTTCAATCTGTTACGCTTGTTCCTGTCGCTCATGGAATGAATCTAGCGATTGAGATGGAGAGTCGCCGTGAAGAGTTTGGACGCCGTTTGCGCGCGCTTGTTGCCGATGCGCACAAGGGCTTTTTAATTGCCCGTGGTTATGTGGAGAGTGATCTGTCAGACGTGTATGGCTGGCATCCGTTGTTTGACATTGAGTCGACGCCGTCAGTGGCACCCCTGAAGCTGCCTCCAATTTCTGTTAAGGCACATCAGGCGGCTGGCTCTGTGGCTGCCTTTGATAAGGAGAAGCTGAAGCACCTCCTTGGTAAGGCGCAATCAAAGGCGGGTGTTGTCGTCAGCACTACTAGTATTGTTGCTGACAAACAGTCCAATGAACCAGTACACGACCCAGATACTGTTTCGAGTCCAAAAAGCAACGCAGCAGCAACAGCGACGCCTGTGCCCGTGGTTGCATTGCCGACTCCTACAAGCTCACCCTATCTTCACCCCGCCGATCCTGAATCCAAGTCGAAGGAGAAGCCTACATCTCGCGCCAACGCACTGCTTGAACGCATCCGGGCAAAGCAGCGAGCAAAGGAAAAGGAGAGCAAGGAAAAGGCGGAGGCAGCAGTCTCAGTTGCTGCCCGCTCACTTCACTCGCGACTTCCTGGCATACTTGATGCGGTGTCATTCTTGTACTATGCCGAGAGAAAGAACGTCTTGCCGTTTTTCTATGTGGTAGACAAGCTTGTTGAATCCAAGTGCCTTGACAAGCCTGATGTCGCCAAACATCTGCTGGCTCTGGCAGATATTGTACCAGAATGGTGTACAGTCAACGATACCGATCCAAAGAATCCTTCCCCTGATGCCCGTCTAAAGGTTACTCGTGTTATTAGTTTGCAAGAGGCTCAGCGTCGCCTCCAGTCCGAATCTGTCGGCCATTAAATGCTAGAGCGTTTTTTTTTTTACTTTATTGAGTTTGTTTTGGAAAAGGGCTTTAGTATGTGGTTAAGTAACGTTGCTAATAATAGCCTCTATACGCCACTATGGATTAAACAAGTGATACGTGTTTATTGGTACAATATTTCTTAACAAAATCTAAAAAAAAATATATGTTTAGCAATTTTGTTTTTGGCTTGAAACAGTGGAAACTACTCTTTCATATAATCCAACATAATGCCTACAATGTGGCTAAAATGTGTCGGATATCGCATATTTACTTATTTCACCTGATGTTGTCCATGGTCGGATGGACTGTCGGATAGGAACTAAATTTCGTAAGACAAGCTATATATAGAGAAAGAAATAAAAAAAAAAGACAAGCTAAAACGCCCCATCTAAGCTTTGGCCAGGGATTGAATGTGTAAGTAGTTTCCAGCTTCGCGTCGAATGATGTTAATGACTGGGCCGAGAAGACGGTCAAAGGCATCTTTGCTCATACGTGCACATTTGGTGCGGCCACAAGCGACAAGTGTAGCCTGGCGCGGTTGGTCATCTAGCAATGCAAGCTCGCCAAAGTAGCCGCCCTGAGGCAATGGAGGATACTCACGAGTGACGCCATCCTCATCGGTCTTGTATACGCGGATAGATCCTTGCTCAATGAGAAAAAAGTCGCTTCCGGGGTCGCCCTGCTTGACAATAGTGTCGTTGTCGTTGTAGGTAACAGATTCAAGAGCGTCTGCAATTTTCTGGCGTTCATAAGGCTCCAGCGACTTGAGCAGCGGCACAGTTTCGAGAAAGCGCTCGTACAAGCGACGCTTCCGGGATGTGCGCTCCATCAACAGGCTGCGGAAAGTGATGCGGTCGAGGGCCCACAGCGTCGAGTCTGAGGTCGCAGTTACCGTGGCTGCGCGTGGCGCATTGTACATAAGCGCAAGCTCTCCAAAACTGCCACCGTCCCTGACATCAGACACCTTGGATGGAGCCCCATCGCCCTTCTTAACAAAGATCTCGAAGGAGCCGTGCTCCACAATATAAAAGTAGTCACCAACACCGCCCTGGACAATCACGTCCTGACCCTTCTTGACATGCTTCTCTTCCATGGCATCGACCACATCGCGATATGAATCCTCGTCCAGGTTTTTAAACAAAAAGTTGGTGTCAAGTGCCCTGCGGATGCGTTGCTTCTGAGCCTCAGTCTTGGGTACAAATTTCTTCTTGTATTCAGGCTCTGTGGTGGGATTCATCGACTCTGCTGACACGCTGAACCGACGGCCGACAAACGGTTGCACACATCCGTCTGGTGGCATCGATACAAGGCTGCCAAACTTGTCGCAAGCCTCCTCGTTAGTATCGTCGTCTACTTTCATGTCGTTGGCATCCTCGTGTTTGGTGCCAAAGCTAAAGTTAGGGTTAATCATTCCCCCAGCCGGCTCGGCGCTGGCACTGCTCCAGGCGTGTTCAGACGCATGACGCATGCTCATGTGCTGGTCATCGTGGTTACTGTCAACCTCGGGCCCTGACTCACGTGGCTCCTCGTTTTGTGCGATACCCGAACCAGACAATGTAGGCTGTATTGGGGTACCAGATGCACCATGGCTGCAGCTGCCAGTTGAGATACCGCGGCCGCCCATGCCTGCGGCTGGTGGCACAGCGTCAAGAATGCCTGGATTCATGTCAATAATCTTCAATAGGCCCTCGCGCTGCTCAGCAAGCTTCTGGTCAAAAAATGATGCACAGAATTGGTACACATCAGACGGTCGCACTCGAAAAACTGCATCGCGCAGCTCTGCAAGAACCTCGACGTACTCTGCCTCGTGTTCGGTGCGGTTATTGCTGATTGTAGTTTTTTCAGAATCCATGATATTGTTCATTGGCTTGGGCTCGTGCAAACTGGTGGTGTGTGCAGTTTAAAATTCACCCTAAGTAGGTCAGCTGTGAGCGATATGTTTTGGGTGCAAGAAGTGTGTAAGAGACCAGTGGTCCTTTCGTTAGTAGTAGCAGTGTAGGTCGTATATGTGCCCACTATCTCTACTAAACGCAGAAAAAGAAAAAGAGTGGTTTAATAAATTCTTTCAAACAGAGAAGGCGTTTTTTGTGTGGCGGAGGTGTGTGGTGTCAAGATGAAAGAGGCCAAGAAATGTGCCTCCTGTCAATCAACACAAGGGTTCTCGGCCGTAGTGATTTGTTGTCACTGATCAGTGTTGATCGGCTGCACCAAAGTGGAAAAGAAAAAAAAAAAAAAAAAAGCTACTAGGCTGGCATCCAGCACTGCGCATCTTGTCACTGCTCTTTTCTCGCCATTCTTATCCATTCTTGTTTTTTTTTTCTTCTTTTTACCACCCGTACCCAGTCTGCGTATGCTTGTAGTACTTAACGTTTTTATATAGCACAGAGAACAATGGCAGGGGCTACTGAGGCACAGGATGGTTTCAAGGCAGCAACACATCAGGGGACACCACTCACTCGTGTAAGCGGGCGGCCGTGGAAGCAGCCAAAATCAGCAGCAAACCGCTCGATGATGTCCAAGACACTTCGTAGAACATACCAGCAGCGCATGGAGAAACATCGTGACCAGCTGGCACTTAAGCAGACTCAGCAGGAGCTGCACGATGAAAAGGAAGCTGAAAAGACAGCCCTGCGCGAGAAGCTGATCGAGCGTCGCAGGAAGCGCGAGGAGAAGCTCCAGCGCGAACTCCACGAGTCTAAAATGTCAGAACGCAAGCGCATGCGTATGAAGCGCAAGGAGCTCCGAGCACGGGCTCACGCGAAGCACTAGATCATCTCCAGATCACGACGCACATGCACATATTCTACTGTTTTTAAGAAGACTATTGGCGCATAAAGGAATATAATACTTGCGTGGGTTAAGTTAATTTTTGGCAGCGAGTGGTCGTGTTTTGCGTCGTTGGCGATAGCAGACAAGGAAAGACCAAGAAACAGAACAGCAACGTATTAATAGCAGTTCTGAATAGACATTTTCAGCAATGTCATAGCAATAATACACAACACAACACATGTAACTTGTCTTAATGTCGCCCGTATTCCTGTAAAGGAGAGTGTAGTCTGATGTGGATACATCCAATGGCCTGTCTCCTCAATTTCATGAAAGAAGAGCACCTTGCACAACTTGCAGACATTGATGCTCCATGGGCTTTCATTGCCAGTGCTGTTGACTGTGACTCCTACCCATGTCGCAGGACATGTGTAGTTGCCACTGGCTGCTTCCTACTCCACCTCCACCTTCACCGCCACCGCCAACGCCAACCACAACGCCAACGACCACCTCCCACCTGCAACACAAACGCACTGCCCGAATGGCGCAAACTCGCCACACCTGTCAACTAACGATGCCGAAATAAGCATACGGCAACGCCAATATTTTTGGAAAATACATTCTAGCCTTGGATGCATGTGGGAGCCACTTTGGTGAACAAGGGGGACTGTGATTGGCTGGCTGGCGGTTCCTACCTGCAGAACCTGCCGAAAGGTACGTCCAAACAACAGAGCAAACAAACGGCACACCCCTCTCTTCCTCCTCCTCCTCCTTTTCTGTACTGCCTTTGCCCAAGCGCTTCTGCTTCTGCTTGCTCTTTCTACAAGTCTATATTTGCAACTTTTTTTATTTATTTTTTTTTGCATTTTTCTATTGCTTTTTAAATACAATGTCCCAGCAGCCAACCACCGACGAACTGGTCCCGACCCGGACCGAAGGATATAAGATTAGCGAAAAGAAGGGAATTGACGAGCTGCAGAATCTCGACGCTGACGACCCTTCGCTGGCCAAATGGAAGAACTCTCTTGGTCTCAGCCATGCTAAAGGTAAGCATGGTTACACATTTTCTTGCTTATTGCCCTGCTTCTGGTTGAAGTTGCGCTGTTGGGAATTGCACCTCATCTGTTGACTAGCTAGTACCCTGTTCACCATACCGACGAGCAGACTTTGCAAATACATTCCTACGCTTCACAGTGCTGTATGCTAGCATTGGTCAACCCAAAGGGCGTTACTAAATAGAGAGCTATATACACGGATGTTAAACTATTTACTACTTGGTAGCACGTTTCCCCAATGACAAGCGTATGGTCGTTGTGCAGGCACTGGTCTTCCAGTCGGGTGAACATGTTATTAGAATGGACGTGTCTTCGCCAGAGGCAATTGCAAAGCTACAGAAGACTCCTGTAGTCATCAAGGAAGGCGTCGACTATACCTTCAAGATCGAGTTTGTGGTGCAGCATGAGGTTGTGTCGGGTCTTCAGTTCCTGCAACAGATCAAGCGCTTGGGTGTCTCGGTTGAGAAGATGGAGGAGATGTGTGGGAGCTACGGACCCAAGTATGAGAACCAGGAGAAAACATTTCCTCACTCGAAGGCACCTTCAGGAATGATGGCTCGCGGCACGTATACGGTCAAGAGCAAGTTTATCGACGATGACAACAACGTGTATCTTGAATGGACCTGGACCATGGAGATCAAAAAGGACTGGGCTTAGCTGTACTGCCTCCGCTTCCCTCTCCTTGCCTTTATTCCATCCTATGCTGCACCTTTCTATGCTCATCCATTTACGCTCTGTTTTTCTTTTGATCCACGGCCTTGTCTTCAAAACGCTTGGTCTCTGTTTTTTTTTTACTTTTTGTTTTTTAGCAGCTCTTGACAAACTAAATTTCAAACGCCGCTATGTTATTCTACAAACAGCCAAAAGGCCAAGTATGTAGATTGTGCAAGGTAATTGATTGCCTTGTCTGGTGATCCAAACTATCTATAGGCTGCGACCACTTTGTTCAATGGTCTGGACTTTGTTTGGAGAAATGTAGACGCATAATTTAGCTGACACAGATGAAAAGAAGGCCAAGAAGCCATATTTGATCTCCATATGTTTTTGTTATAACCATTAATTCTGTTATCAGAGATTTAATTGTCCATCCCTGTCTTTGCGCCTTAAGACGCCTTCACGCATTATGATAGACCTGTTTGTTCTTTTCTATGGAATCTTTATTGCTACTTTGCGCTGTGCACCCGATAATATCCACATTTTGACATTTAGTCCCGATGTTTTCCATAACCGCTGCAAAATTAAACTTTGAAGGTATACACGGAAAATTATGAAAAAAAAAAAAATTTAGCTTATTGTGGTATCCGACAATTGATCCGCGCGCCAACGACCTGCCTCTTATTTTTTACCATTGTCGCCCTGTTCCTTAAGTTTTTGATTTACCGTATAAATGGTTTCGTTTGTGTGCAACTACTGCCAGGAGACACTGAAAAAGCCCAAGCTTGATCAGCACGCTCAGCGCTGTCGTAATGCGTCATTCTCATGCATTGACTGCAGCGTGGACTTTGTTGGTACCACATATCGTCAACACACATCGTGTATATCTGAGGTAGAAAAGTATGAGGGTAAACATCAGGCGAAGGGCAAAGGTAGGAGTCAGCAGAAACAGATCGTACCAGCGCCAAAATCAACAGTGGATCAGCTAACAGCCAAAGTACATGAGTTGCAGAGCAGTGACGTGAGCTCGCAGCCACAGGTTGTTGCTTCTATAGCGACTAATGGTAAGAAACGCAAGAATGACGCAACTACTATTAAAAGTAGTACGAAGAAACAGAAAGAGAAGAATGCTGGCGTCAAGTCAGACTCGGAATGGAACAGTGTAGATTTACCGCCTGGTGCAGCCGATGCGCTGGTTTGTGCAATTATTTACGTGTTTAAACGTGAACCGGATACAGAATTTGGTGATTTAAAGAAAAAGTGTGTAAAGTTAGTAACCAAGCATCCCGAGTCCTCTCTGTCAAAGTCCGAAGCTAAAAAAGCATTTGATGGAGCAGTGATAGTTGCACTTTCCCAAGGCAGCGTTACTTTATCTCGGCGGTAGTTTTTTTTTTTTTTTCTAGTTAATTTTCCATATCTTGGCATTGGCCAGTTACCTTCTAGTCAATCTACCATTTGCGTGTGCGCACACATGGTCTTTTTATGCATATTATTGTCTCAGCAATATGTGTGCGACTACTGTATTGCGTGGCTGAATCAACTTGTCTCAATTTGTTACATTTACCCATTTGTCAAGAATAAGTGGCTACATCATTAATCAATATACTGCTAATTTTTTTTAAATAAAAAAATTGTCTGTAACTAATACAGACTAACACATATAGAAAATATGTTGCTAAATTTTTAGTTGCTAGTGTCAAAAAAAAAAAAAAAAAAAACTGCAATAAATCATTGCGACAATTCTGGTAGCACAAATGTGGCACTCACATGAATTAGTTATCAAAAGATAGAAATGGTGCAGCGCATTTCAGATAGCCTCAATAACAATAGATGTTAACTATTTGTCTTGGTATTCAAAGTAAAAAAAAAAGCTAAAGAAAGCAAGCGAGTAAACATCTGATTGCTTCCTTTCAGAAAGGCCAATGTCAGTGGCAATCCATCATATTGCTGTGGTTGGCTCAACAGCCAACAATAGAATAGGTATACACTTGGCATAAAAGTATTAGCTATTTTCCAGAGTTTAGAACTAATTAACACTTTTTCTGCTTGACAATATTTTGCACACGTTGCATTGTAACATCCAGCTCTGTTTACCACTTATTCAGTCTCTGCATATACAGACTTTTTTTTTTTTTTTTTGACGCACAGGCAGTAGTTTAACTAATGCATCAATAAACTTGCCAGTCTTCTTCAGCAACAATATAAAATATATACTGACTCGCTACACAAAAATTAAAAGCAATGAAACACTGGATTATATTCTTGGCTGTGGTGCTGGGAGCATACGGATTAGTTTTGCCAATACGTGAGTGTCTTCCATGCCCAAACCCGGCCCTCTGCAAAAAAGATGAATGTTGGGTTCCATTGCCACCGTCGAGAAAGGATAAAGGCATTTCTGGGCTGACGTTAGCATAGGGTTAAACAGAGCCAAAGCAGACTTTAAGGTAGCAATTTTTTTTTATATATATTGGCTTTGTTTTCAGAAAACATCAACTGAATAAAACATGATAGGTAACTTTACGGTCAGCATTGTTATCATTAAATGCGTATTCGTAAAACCTGGGTGGATTCACAACTGGGCAATCGCATATCTTTGTGTCTATAAAGAAAACTGATAGCACTATCAACAAACGCTGACCTAATTCAATTGTTTTCTAGAAAGCATCTCTAATAAAAAGCCGCAACTGAAGAAAGTCTAAAAGAGAATGCGACCAAGAATGCACTCTGATATACTGACTCTGACAAATCAGGGTAGATTGTTATGTATCTTACAAAGCAAACATTACAAGTGCAATATAGGCAAAAGTAAAATCAACCATTTGAGTTTGTTTTGGCCAAGTTTTCTGCGTTGTAACCTGTTTCAGGAGTAACGGTTAAAATATCATGTATGGGCGTTCCTTGTTTGGTGTATTTGGATAGATATTAGGGATAGCGCGGGTATGAATGCTGTACTTGTACCACTTTTGTTAGCGTCAGCTGAGCGGCACACACACACACACAACAACAACCGCGGATAAAGCAGCTGTAATGGACCTCATAACCGCCACCTGAGATTGGATTTAGAAAGTCCCTCAATTGACGCGGAAAATGAAAACAATAGGATTGGATGCGCTAAAAAGGAATAACAAGACACCAAAATATAGCAAAATATTTAGCTACCCTGTTTATAGCGTAAAGAAACAAGTATCACATGTGTTGCGTTAATGAGGCTTGCAGCCTTATGCTTGGCTTGTACCGCTTTTGGATTTAAAAACCTATGTTTTAGTGTTTTCCGTGTAAACAGAATTAAAAAATAACATTATATTTGTCTACCGCAAATGCATGTTAATAGTTTGCTATCTGATTGAAAGATAAATGCTCGACCAAGTAATCATCAAGACATTCTGATGATCACCCTTGTAGTTGCTGCAGAGAATATCTGGCACCAGCTGATTGTGTTGAGGAGCATGGCCGTTGTTGATAGTAAGGAACATGTAAGAATACTCGTTTTAAGGAACAAGTTACTAGTGGTTTTAGACATGTACATTAGTTGTTATTGTATTGTTATTGTTTTATATAAATTATATGTAAACCGTAGTACCTATCTACATTTATTTAGAGAGGAGTATGTAGTAAGCGTTTTTATTTTATGGTATTCAGTTTGTGTTTGTTAGATGTCTTATCCTGTGGATGAAAAAACTGCCATTCTACGCATGTGGTTGCCATTTGCTGGTTGTATCTTGAAAGAACAGTTACAGGACAGCTTTACTGACGTTAGTGCTTCATGGGTTGTTGTATTTGCTTACATCTCTCTGATTTCCACAGTCACAGCCACTCATGTCATAAGAGATGGCTAATCATCATGGGATGCTTTCTATTCCATTGTCTGTGGCACAAATCCCCCCCCCCTTCCCGCCAACCACAGTGCCAACAACACACCCATATGCAATGCAAATGATCTGTTCTTAATGCAAAACATTAATGCAAACCGTTGTGAAAATAATATCATCCAAACACTAACACATTTTTGCAGAAAACAATATTAGCTGATTGAGGGGAGGTGAATTTGTCGTAAGAGATTATGCCACGATGGGGATCCACATGTACAAGCAGATGTGGATGGCAAAAAAGTCTAGTAACGGCAAGCAATATCACTTTTATTTGCAGAATCGAGAGCCCATGGC
Source organism: Coemansia reversa NRRL 1564 (assembly GCA_002705745.1). NCBI lineage: Eukaryota > Fungi > Kickxellomycota > Kickxellomycetes > Kickxellales > Kickxellaceae > Coemansia > Coemansia reversa. The sequence goes on along the minus strand of KZ303519.1, from coordinate 110,491 downwards.
CCATATGGGCCTGTTAATATTGTGCCGTCACTACCCAACTGCCATATAACACACACGCCATTTATCTTGGCCTCCACAACCCATCACCGCGCATTGCATGTTGTAGCCAACCACCAGGCATAAAGCACCTGATAGCATACACGTGACGTACGAATGAGGAATCAATAAAAATACACATTCAGACACATCAAAACATTTACAATAATTTTTTCTGTCCTTTGCTTCTTTTATTCACCTTCATTTGCTTAATTTACCTTTTTCAGTGCACTGCGCGCTTACTGCAGCAGCACGTACTTGTATCTTCTACTTCTGATCGAGCATACTCAACAGGCGACTTTCTCGTACGGGTGTTGTCCTTTAAGTGCTTACTTTAGCAGCAACTCTACTTCTGCCATTGTCCGTAGCGACCACTGGCATATATATATATAGACAAGCACTAGATACACCCTGCTCAGCGCCTCACACGACAGTAGTGACAGTAACAGAGCAGCAGCAGCAGTCAGCACAACGCCGTTGTATTGCAGGGTCCAACACGCAATAACGTCTTTTTAGCAACGGCCCTTTAACAGGCATTACTACTGGCAGCTACTAGCGTACACAGCAGTTATTTTCTTTGGAGTCTGGGATAGACTTTGGATTTATTCTTACGCCCCGCCTCCCTCTTCCTGGCACGAGCGGCTTGCCGCTGGCACGTAACCGGCAATCTGCCCACGCACACCAGCATCACCCCCCCACAAAAAAAAAATAACAAGTGGGTATCAGCATCCCACGCGCAGAGAAGCTCCCACACAACAACTGCACGCAGTGCTGTGTTTGTTTTGCATTCCCCTCCCCTTTATTAAGCGCGCCTTTACCCCTCCCCGCTTTATTATCATTTTTTCCAGCGCTGAGTTTCTCTTCTCAACCGACAGCCTTTTGACTGAGTCGTCAATCTTTTTTTTTTTTTGTCTTTTTGTACTACCATTGCCCCCATTCCGCCTAAACCATACGCCGACAAAGGCTTTCCACTTGACGTTCCCTTTTGCTCTTCTATCTAGGCCCGCTTTCTTTCCTACACGGCTATTTACAGTTTATTTGGCGTACACAACACGATGAGCAAATCGACGGATCTGCTCAGCACACCAAAGCCGACGCAGCACGCGTTTGACAACCACTTTTCTACACCAACAGCCCACAAACAGACGGCCACCCCTGCGCACAGTCACGCAGCACCCGACAGCTCAAACTCTACCATTGTGCCACCATCTGCAACAGGAGATACAGGCATGAGCGACACACAGGCGCCGGTACAGGCGTATGCAAAGCTCGAAGGCCCAGAATTCTGTTACTACGTGCGCACGCTGGAGGTGTCACTAGGACGGCATCAGTCTGGTGAGCATCCTGACGGCGTGGATATTGACTTGGGCGACAGCAAGGCTGTATCCCGTCGACACGCCAAGATCTACTACAATTTTATGAGCCAGGCTTTTGAGTTGCAGGTCTTTGGCAAGAATGGCTGTCTGGTTGACGATGAGTACTATGCAAAAGGCCAGAGCGTGGCGCTGCGTCATAAGACCGTCGTTCAGATTGGCGATACAGAATTTACGTTTATGTTACCAAAGGCGGCAATGCCTACGTCTGCCTCGGCCCACGCCATGCCTGACGCCTACCAGAGCGATGCATCCATGGGTCACCACCAACCCAAGCTGATGCCTATGCAGTCGATTGATATGGCGATACCCACCCAGCACTACCATCCGCACCCGGGCCATCCGCACTATGCTCCACAGCATTTGCAGCGTTCACAGCAGCAGCAGCCTCCCCCTCCCCCAGCTAATGGTGGCTATCCCGTGAACGCCATTACGCCACAGCGCCTTAATCTCTATCAGCCAGCCGACAGCAGATTCTCGCATCCCCAGCCCATGTATCATCAGAACCCACCGCCTTACGCCCCGCATTCCCGACATAGCCCGAGCACTGGTCCTGCTCCATCCACCGCTCACCATGATCGTGAGCCGCCTGCGCCTCTCTCGTTTGGCGAAGTGCGTAACGAGGTCCGATTGGAACATACAGATGTATCTGGAACACACAGCGCCGATGCACCGGACTCTGGCCGTAGAAGCGAGAGCCTTGCATCGCAGGATTCTCAACCCTCGCGCCAGCAGAGCCGTCCACTGCCATCTTCCACGGCGTCAGCTGCTGCACCAGCAATTCAGAAGCCGCAGGACATTGCTGCAAAGGGCGACCGCGGAAATGTTTTGCCCCAGCAGCAAGCGGTGCGACGCCAGAACTTGACAACACTAAATAGCGCAACAGGCCTATCTGAAGTGCGGATACTGCCGTCTACCGAGCGCCCAGCAGCAAGTGCATCTCAGAAGTCCCCAGTATACACAAAGCCTACGTTTTCGTATGCATCGCTGATCGCGCAGGCAATCAACTCTACGGATGATGAAAAAATTACGCTTAACGGCATCTACACGTACATTATGAGTAACTACCCTTACTACAAGCATGCACAGAGTGGCTGGCAAAACTCGATCCGCCATAATCTGTCGCTGAACAAGGCGTTTGTGCGCATGCAGCGCGCGAGCAACGAGTCTGGGAAGGGGTCGTACTGGGCTATTGATACTGCATACAAAGCGCAGTTTGCGAATGGCGTCTACAAGCGCACGCGGCGCACAAAGAAAGCCATGGAGATCGAGCGCCAGCAGCGTGTCCATCATTTGTCAACTCGCGACAATGGATCTGAAAACTCTACGCCCATTCGCGGTGCTGCTGGCGAGAAGCGCACTTCGCCTGATGATGGTGATGACATCGATGACGACTCCCGTGGATCGCGTCTGCGTCCCGGTCGTATGCTTTTAAAGAGGCCCAGCGTTGGTGCGCAATCAACGGGCGAGGACACTGTCGGTTACATGTCTTCGGCGCAGAGCCATACTGCTGATTCGAACCCAAACTCACTGCCTGATAGCCCGCAAACCCACGAAGTCGCGTCAAGAAACAGCTCTGAGGGGCGCAGCGAGGAAATTTCACCAATGAGTGGTAGCGCTGTGTCTCCACAGAGGCAGGAGCCGCCGGCGAATGGCACGCGTAGTAAGACTAGCTCGGCAAAGTCTGTTTCTGAATCCTATGCGACGCCAGCGTCTATAACATTGCCATCATCCTCCCGCCCATCGCAGCCGCGGCCCCAGAGAAGCGCTGCACGCTAGGGACTCTGCGCTTTTATCTTGCCTTGGAGCGCGCGCACATACACACACAAGTCAACCATTATTAGACCACAAACACCCTTATCCAAGTTATCAATTAGCCATTGTTCGATTAATTTGAAAACAGTCAATGTATTCAGCATTTGAAATATCTTGGTACGTGTCATTGATCCAAGTACTCGTAAATGGTCAGAAAAAGACTAGTTGCGGTCGTAGAACTGCTGCTCTTGGCCTTGTTCGCGCATAGCTCGGCGCCTAGAAACGCTGCGCAGCACAAGCTTCATCAGCTCACTAAATACAACTTGTAGTAGAACAGCACCTAGAATCACTAGCCACGACTGCCACCCAAGTGGAGAAAGTTCGAGCCAGTCATTGAGACCTGGTACGTAGACTCCGAGTACATAGAGGCCAAACGAAAGTAGCACACATCCCACCATCCATCGGTTTGCAAAAAGCCCGGTTCTGAACACGCTGGTTTCCACAGATCGCGAGAGAAACGCCTGATTAAGCTGAAGCGCTGTCAGCACACCAAACGCAATGGAGCGCGCACCGGCAATATGTGGCGACATATTTTCGTCGGCATTTGTCTCGGGATCGCCCTGATGGAATATCGACGCCACATAAGTGTCAGGCTCTGTCTTATCATATGACTGCAGCGCGATACGGCCGAATGGAGTTAGCACAGCGGCCAAAAACACGGCAAAGGTTACGGTAGCCATAAAAAATGCCTGAATCACGAGAACCAGTGTAGTCGACCGAGTCAGAACACCTCGCTTAGGGTTGCGCGGAGGGCGGTTCATTATGTTGCGCTCGGGCGGATCCATTCCTAGCGACAGAGCTGGTGGAATGTCGGCAATGATGTTTGCCCACAGAATCATAATAGTCGTAAAGGGGAGATCCAGGTTTAACACGGCCGCATACAGGAACAGAATGATCTCGGCCGAGTTGCAGCTCAGCAGATACATAATAAACTTGAGAATATTGTCAAAGATGCGGCGGCCCTCTTCGACTGCGACGACAATTGTCGTAAAGTTGTCGTCCATCAACACCATATCAGCCGCCTGCTTAGTAATGTCCGTGCCACCAAGTCCCATTGCAACGCCAATGTCGGCCTCCTTGACAGACACCGAGTCATTCACGCCATCGCCGCCCATGCACACAATGTGACCGCCGCGTTGCAGCGCCCGGACAATCTTTACCTTGTTCTCCGGTGACACACGCGCAAACACGCTCGGAAACGGATCAAGCAACGCAGTAGCTTCATCTGAAAGCAGATCCAACTCGGCACCGGATATCGCGCGTTGTGTTGATGGTCTGTCTTCACGAATAATGCCAATTGACTCTGCAATGGCGGTGGCCGTGCCGATGTGGTCACCAGTAATCATAACGACTTTAATCCCCGCATTGTGGCAGCGCTCAACTGATTCAACAATACCCGACCGGGGCGGATCAATAAGCCCGACAAGCCCCGCAAATGCCAGCCCACTCTCGGCCCATGTCATTCCCAGTTCTTCATCGCTGACTGGCTGGTCAATGTCTACGTATGAGAGCTTGGCAGCCATCCCTAACACACGAAGTCCGCGCCCGGCCATCTTCTCACACGTCTCACCTGCAACCTGCGTAAGACTGTTCGTCAGTGGCACTGCGCCGTTCTCCAAACACGCAACAGTGTTAGCTGCAATCTCGCCGACAGGACGCACCGCAGAACCGCCATCGATAGCTGAGCCACTCCGCATAAAACCGCTGGCGTTGGCCACTTGGTGCGTGCACACAGAAAGAATTTCCTCGGGGGCGCCCTTAACCAGCGTAACAAGGCAGCGCTTTCCCGGCGGCGTGCCGTTGACTGCCACTTCAAACACTACGCTCATGCGTTTGCGATCCGAGTCAAATGCGTTCTCAACAAGCAGTCTGAACGGGACAACCTCTGCTGCCTGCGATGACGATGTCGAGCCGCTCTTGGGCGCCGCAGTGGCAACATCAGCTTTGCGAAGGCCAGCCTTTTGCGCAGCAATGGTCAAGGCAACCTCGGTAGGATCTCCCAGACTGCTCCATTGTGCAGCGTCTTCGTCATAAAAGACTTCGGCATTGTTGCACATCGCGCACACGATAAATGAGATATCAGCGGCTGCTGTGTTATGCTTATAGATGCTGCTGGAAAGCGTGTCTTGGGAGTCACCGACATTACTAAGGTGGCCGCGGCAGGATACTTCACCCTCGTTAGGATCGCGCGAAGTCGACCGGGTAATCTCAAACAGCATACCGTTGGCGTCCACCAACTCGCTCATGCCCATCTTGCCCTCAGTCAGCGTGCCGGTCTTGTCGGAGCAAATGACGGTAACACCACCCAGCGTCTCTACGGCCGGCAGTGTACGCACCAGCGCATTGCGGCGAGCCATGCGGCGTACACCCAGCGCCATGGTTACGGTGGTAACAGCAACCAGGCCCTCAGGAATCACCGACACGGCCAAGCTGATTCCTGTGATGAAGATTGGCACAAACTTGCGCCCCCAAGACACACCGCAAATAACAATGACAGCGCAAAGTGACAATGCCAGAACAACGAGCCACAGTCCAAGACGCGTGAGCTTCTTTTGGATGGGTGTCTTGCGCACTGTCGCCGACGAGCGGTTGATTGCGACGCTAATTTTACCAATCTCAGTTTTTGGACCAGTCCGAATCACGATACCACGTCCGCGACCATGCGAAACCATTGTCGACATAAAAGCATTACCCTTGCAGTCTCCAAGGGGCAACTGTCGCGTGCGCACCTTTATTGCACGCGGATCCTTGGCCACGCCGATACTTTCTCCAGTCAGCACGCTCTCAATTATCTCAAGCTGCGCGCAGAATACCAGCCGCAGATCGGCGGGAACAGCCTCACCCTCATTGAGCTCAACTAGGTCTCCAGGAACCAGATCACTAGCGTCAATAGACTCGAGTACGCCGTTGCGAATAACCTGCGCAGTGGTCGAGCCAAGGTTCTCGAGTGCTGACAGCGCTTTGCCAGCCTTGATCTCCTGCCACGCGCCAATAATTGTGTTGAGGACGACCACAACAGCAAGCACAATAGAAGATTTCCATTCACCGTCGACCGCTGTGGCTATGATTGCCGCACACAGCATCAATATCATTAAATCAGTAAGCTGCGCCCAAACGATCATCCACCAGGGACGCCGCACCGGACGTGGAAGCTCATTGAGGCCATAAAACTCACGGCGCTCAACAACTTGCTCGCTGGTTAGACCGCTAACTGTATCGGTCTTGAACATTGCCGTTAGCTTTTCAACTGTCCGGTCAAAGTACAGCGACGGTGGTGGGTAGACAACTCCACCAGTGACGGGCATATGGTACGATGTCGTGTCTTCATCAATGATCCGGCTGTATTTTTCGACCACTGGCGCTAACGCACGCTGTTCATGCTCGTCGACAAGGTCGCGCCAGTCGTGGCCCGGCGCCATGCATGCCAAGACCAGACGAATGATGGTCACCAGCGCCAGCCTTTCCTCCTCTGGTCCACCATCGGTGAGACGTTTGTGCAGCAACAGCGCACGGCGCAAGTCGACAGTGGGCTTCTGCCCAACACATAGCTGAAACTCATTGACTTCCTCAATGAATTGCCCAAAAAGGAAATATGCTGCCCTGGCGTCGTCCGTTAGACGCTTGTTCAGGAACGAGCCCTGCATCAGCGCCATGATCAGCAGTAGCGCATCGCAAAGACGGCGCATCAGGCTGGCATCGAGATGCGGCTGCTGACGTCCTTTTAAGCGATAGTCAACCACGTACTGCAGACTATCAAGCACCTCAGTGAGGGTGACATCAGCGCCAGCAGCACCAACACCCTCGCGCAGCTCGACGGGGTTGTTGCTACTGCTGTTGCTGTTGCGGTGCTGCGAAAACTCGGTTTGGCTGGACGCAAGAGTGGTAGTTGACGGAGACCCGCGCAGGATGTTGGCAGTCGCGTCGCGAACGTGGCGCACCAGCTGATGACGACGACTGTTGCTGCTGCGCGCATCATTGGCGCGTGAGGCGAGGATGTCAAACATGTCGACGACGTGAATGCCAATCTGAAACTCAACAGATTCCTTACCGTCGATGACGGGAGGCAGACTATTTGGGGCAATAGCAGGATTGCCGACCTTGGCGTCTACAGCACCAATACTAAGGCGATCTATACCGTCTGGCACATGGACATCAGAAGATGATGAAGACGACAACGGCATAGCCGGATCCGGATCCTCAGGGGATTCGGTAGGATTCACATCTTGTTCAATATAGGAACCTCCATGGTCATGGGTGTTTTTCATCGAATTGGGAGAAGCAAAATAGTGGGTAGTTGATTTCTTAGCTCGCCTTGAAGCAGTATGTTGTGGCTACGGCCTGATCTCTGTGGAATGTTGAGAAAAGAAAGATACGAGTGTGTGAGTAAATCATTCCATCGCTCAGACAGGAAAAATTTCGCCTTATATGCGCGCATGGCATTTACTACAGCAGCTGTGCTAGCATGCATGGAAAGTGCTGAGAAAGACTCAGATGACCAGATGACCAGATGGTTGATGGGATTTTCACGGAAGGATTTGATGACCTAAACCGCTTGCACAGGGCGTGCAAATCTCACCCCTCCCCAGCGTGGTCAACCTTGTCCGATCCCGAATGGCATTGTGCACAGCTGGCGGCAAATGCCATCTTCTGTGTAAGTATGTGCAGAGGTATTCGGCGATGATGCATGGCTGGAAATGGACAGGAGGACGCCTGCCTCTAGCGAGCTTTAGTTATTAAATGCGTAGTGTGGCTGGCGCGGTTCTACAATTGCGCCAATGGTGCCTGACCACGGGGCCTGCCGCTGGCGTTGGCAAAGCGATGCGAGCGCGGGTGCAATTTCCGTTGGGTCGAAATCAGAACGAGGCGCTGGTCACCACACTAGTGCCTGTGTATCGCACTGGTCACCACACTAGCGTTGCATATTGGACAGGTATTTGCGATAAAGCAGGTTCTGCAGAGTTACAAAACGAAATTTCCATGTGCATCTGTGCATCGCACGTGTGAAAATTTGAAGATGGAAATGAGACTAAAATCTGTTGGGGGAGAGGCCGGGATAGGAGCGCTAAGAAGTTCTGGCGCCCTCCTCAGTAGCAGCAGGGCGGCGGGTTGCCAGGTACTCGTTGGCCAGGGACTTGACAGCCAGCATAACGGCCTCGTACAGGCACTCCTCATTCATCTGCTGCTTGCGCTGCACTGCAGAGTCGGCACGCATGTTCACGGCGGTACCCAGCGACGCGTCGACATCCACCGCCACGATCTGGTCATGCGGCTGCGCCCAGCAGCTCAGCGGCAGCATCTGCGAAAATGTCCGCAGTGTCAGGTCTCGTGACTGATCGCGTAGGACAACGCACAGACTCAGAAAGTCTTGATCCTCGATTGGAATCGTTGAGAACGGCTGAATCGCCAGTACGAGCTCTGTCTTGTGCGCGCGGTAGAACAGCGGGCTGCTACTGCTGTGCCGGGCCTCGGCCACATCTTCTGTCCCACTTTCGGCCCGCTGTGCTTGCTCGCGCTTGCTGGCCTCCGCGACCTGCGCCTTAACCATGTTCTGCACGAATTGGACAGCCGTCACCGCAGCACCGTATCCGCCATCAAAGCCCTTCGGAAGTGTGAAGGTGTCGCCGCGCCTCGTCTGCATCTCGGGCGTCTCGCTCAGCGCCGCGGACACAGACTTTACATTGATCGCACCGCATTCGTGAAAGTCGAACACTGCGTCCATGGTACGGTAGACCACGCTCTCGACATTTGCATCTGAGAAGCTACTAACCAAGTGCACGTTGAATACCTCGTGCTCTTGGATGGGCGGCGCTATTGTGTCGATGACTGTGTCTAGCGAACGCTTAAACTCTCCGCCAAACTTGCTAATATTCTCCTGATTGACCAGCGTCCGCATGCGGCTCTCAATGTTCCGGGACGTGTCTGTGTTACGCACATGCTCGAGCGAGTCCTTCAGCCGCCCCAGCCCAGACTTGAGCTGTGCGTTGTGCTCGACAAGCGCCGCAGCCTGGCCCCATATGCCGCCCCACGACCACCCGCCGCTGCCAGCATCCGTCTGCTTGCTCTGACTTAGGTCTGTTGTCGCTTGTGTATCTTTATCGGCACCAGCGTCTTCACCAGCGCTTGGGCTTGTGCTACGCTTGGCCGACTCTGTCAAGTCGTCAATAAACCTCAGCATGCCTTTCGCATCCTTGTTCTCGCTAGTGCTGCTGGTATCGCCCTTGGAAGCAGAGTCTGCACTCACAGCATCTTTGGGCTTTGGGACCTCATCGCCCTGCGCATTCTCCTCGTCGTTGATTTCCAATGTCTCTAGGAATTGCAGCGCATCGTCGCGCGCCTTTTTCTTGCTATCCGCCTCGCTGTTCGGCTTTGACGACATTACTCGACGCCTTCCGCTCGGGGTTAAGATGTGCCAAAAGTATCAAAAACACTGGGTTGTAGTAGGAGTGACAGAGACGAATTATTAATGGTCTGAATGTGTTGGTAGAGCAACAAACGCGTAAAAAACTGGGACTCGACATCAATCAATAACGTGTGGGGATATCAATCAGCTGCCTCATCTGTAGAAGGATCAAAGCACTTGCCAGCAAAGCACATTGGTACCCCTTACTGCTTCAGAACAAATATAAAGGAGCCGCATATTTCTCGAGAATTACACGACAGGCACCTGTTCAGACAACCCGATATCATTTTGCCGGTCCAACCATGTCTTTGCCTACACTGCCCATCCACTCGATATCAGCTCTTTATCTTATACTTGTCTTGCTTGCTATCTGTGCGCACGCACAGCAACCTCAGCAAACAGAACCACAAGCACAGCCGTTTACCGCAAGCATGGAAACAACGTACCGCCCCCAAGCCACCAGCTCTGGCACTCTGGAATATAACCCGATTCCTCTTACTCCCGACCTGGGTCAGATCGCCAACTCCATTGCTGCACAGCCCTCTGTGGCCGCGGCAATGCGCCAGGCCAAAAATGATGGAGGTTTTGAGAGTACTCGAGACGAGTTGTAGATTGACGGCAGTCCTTACCAGTGTGGTTTTTCGGAATTTCCGCTTTAATATTAAAACTTTGTTTTCTTTATATAATATATGCTTATATCCTTAGCTTTTGCCCATCCGATCATGGTCAATACCATATAAAATGTGTATAAATTTGCGATGCCCGGCAAGTTCTAATCACTTTGCAAACATTTAATTTGTCTGAAAGCTGGAGTTGGTTAAGCAACTCCACCTAGCTTATAGTCTAGTCCGGATATTTTGGTCTTATTTTAGAACTTTATTTTCACCTAATTCAACTAATACACCCTGTTAATAATCCATTTTAAAGCCAACATTGACTGTATATCTTTTAATCACAATATCGATAATATAAAATCATTGCATTCTGTAACATAAATTGTGATAGTTGCGTGGCGTTAAATATAAAATACTATATACAATATTTTAACGTTTTGTGTAATAACTTGTTTCTGCATTTAGCAATATAACTAAACATCACCACTACAATGATCTTTTTATTTTCTGAGTCTTATCCAACAAATATTTATAGCCATTTTATTCTGCTGAAAAACCTGTGCTAAGGTAAGCAGACTATTTGTAGGTCTTTCGCAGTTTTGCCAGCACTGAAGAAACAGGATCAAAATGCTTTGATAGAACGCTGTCCTCTGCATCCGCCTCAGAAGCAGCCTTTCTATCGCCCTTATCGTCAGGCTTGGCTGCAGGATTGGCCTTGTCCTCATCCTGACCAACAATGTCCACTAACTTTGCAGCACTCTGAATGCGATCCAGATACCGATCCTGAATATTGCTCTTTTGGCTGCTACGCATTCCGGCGCTAAAGCGGTCTCTATCATCGCTGCGCGATCCTATCGTCGTATTGCGCGTGCCATAAGGACGCAACCTAAGAGTCACATCGGGGCGACCCATGGCGTCAAACGTGGCGCTCTCAACGTAGAACGTATTAACATCGCGGTGGTTAAATCTTGATTCTAGCGAGTAGTTTTGCAGCGGCAGACGCGCTATTATCCCCTGTACTGCAACGGCATACATCGATCCTGCGCGGTTGAGCACCCGACCCTGTACCACCATCGTTTCGCTGAGCGGCTGGCTGTCGTTGTACGTTGGCTGCCGATGCACACCCATGCTGCTGCTGCTGGCCTTGGCGGTCGCATTCATAAACGTCAGTGTCTCTTCGGGCGCATAATTCCCCTTTTCAAGCTCATCCTTCCACTCACCACGCCGCGCGTGAGCCTCTGCGATAAAACGCCTCCATTGTGCACGAGTCATATGCGCCAGACTGCGCGGTATCCCGCGATCTTTCTGGCTCTCACCATCCCTGCCGCCCATCTTCATATTCTTCTGTCCATACGCGGTATGCAGAGTGTGCTCCTTGTTATTTGCTATCTCCGATCCGGGCGAGTATGATTTTGGAAAGTTCTCCTTCCATGCCTGCAACATTGCGTACTTTTGGTTAGCGTCCTCAAATTCGATAAATTGCTCCTTCGTCTCTATGTTCTTAAGCGTCGCCAATCGAGTCATAACCTTTCTTGGAAGCGTACGTTTCAGTCCCCACTCATGCCGCCGCATAGCTCTAGTGTATGTCGTGTACACTTGGTTAATCCCGCTGTCATAGCTGGCTAGCTTTGACGTCCGAAAGAGACGCCCGAATGCGCTCTCCATTTTCGTCGGATTTTTTAGTGATCCGCTCGCGTCTTGTAAGTGTATATGCTCTCGATTCCCAGAGTTAGCCACAAAGCTACTAGTAGTAAAAAGAAATCTAGCCCGACAAGAAAAGCTGCAATTCTAATGTTGTCGCTTGTGGCAAAGAAAAGATAATAGATCCGAGCCGAGTCGCTGCTATGTAGACAGGTTTCCGAGCCGGTTTTGATTTGCATTAATGATCTGCAGCTACCATGGAGTTTTTGCAAGAACAGTATTGTTCAGAGATCCGGTATTCGCAAAACACAGCTCTGGAAGGCATTGGGTGCTATGCTTTAGACAACCGCATATAAAAAACATTTGTGGCAACAGTGTATATCGTCACTACATTCAAGACTGCTCCAATTAACCTCCCCCCCGCAACATCCTGCGATGCTGGGTCTGTTGGCCACGCTGTTGGCGTATCCAATTGGCACTCCCAAACTACGTATTTCTTAATCAAATTGCAGTATAACTACTTTTGCTTTTTGGAATAACGGCACTGCCGCCTGTTGCTCAAGCCAGGGCTTTATTATTTGGGGAAATGCTCAGTTATTTTATTAAGGTTAATGTCTGCTAAGAAACTAGAGAAATTCACAAGTTACCAATTACCAAGCATATAATTAACAATCAATACTATTAAAAAAACAACACTAGTATAGAAAAGCCCAAATACCTTTTAATGTAGCTTTAGGTTTAATTAGAAATGTCAGAATGTGTTTTACTTATTTTAAAAATTACAACTACCATCTATTCAATAAAAAGTATTGGTATTAATAAGGGCGCTTAGTCTTTAGCATTTACTCTGCCCTGCCTAGCATTTAATTTTCTAGGTATATGGACTACAGGAGTTTATATGTTTATCTAATATAATTTGATTCGGACAAAAAGAGAAAACGATTTTATAAAACACTCCTTGAGATGCCATTTGGATATAGGGAGAGCCAAAACAAAGCAATCAACATAGAATCTTCATTATTGCGACTAAAAATAAGTTTTGCTCGTGTTCGAGAATACTGAATGTATATTTTTTATATAGTATCCACTAGCTGAATGTCGACATATTTCTAGTTACAGTAATAGTTAGATTTCTGTACAAATGATAATAAGCTCCACGCATAAGCCAGATTTTATACAAGAACGACTCTATGCTTTTAGCCTATGAGAACCATTTTGTAAAATACTGCAAGCAAGGTAGCTGAGTACCAACATTTGTCGATGCTGTATGTAAGTTTTTCGCTTTGTAAAAAAAAAAATAAAAAAGGTGGCCACTTGCAAAATAAATAAAAGTACAAGTAATAGAAATGCCACAAAAAGTGAGTTATTCAATAAATGCCTTTAGTTGCGTTGCTTAAACTATAGCCTCTTTGGTCAGAGAAATAGGCAAGTTGCATACGTAGAGCATTCTACTTTATAATATGTGTTAGACATGTGGCAAGGTTTTCTTTGCAATACAACGTTGCATTGAAACAGGACGTTGTGTCATTTTTTTTACCAGGCAAATTGCTAGTCTGCAGATCCAGCGATAATGGCTTTCGAGACGTTAGTCTGCTATGGCAAACAGAAAGACTTTATAAAAGTGGATAAATACATAAAGCTTATTAGTTTTCAGTAACTCCTTGTAAAAATGCTAAAATTTATTGAAAAAAAGGAACAGTCAGAAGGGCTGATGTACAAATGAAAAAAGTAGATACAAAAGTGTTTATAGCTGAGAACCCTCACCAACCTTGTATGTTGAGAGTCGCTATGCGCATCTAGCGCCCTTTTACAACTCGCGATCGAGTTCTTTAATGCATGCATGCAGGTGCTAATTTCGAACCAAAAACTCAGTGCCAACACTACCGTTGCACTGGTCGGTTGAGAACTCATCGCCACTGCTGTCTTGGGGAGTGGATGGTGGCGACATAAGCTGAGCAGCCCCAGCCGGCTTGGGCTGGATGTTTGCAGGTAGACTTTCGTTCTCAGCAAGGCATTCGCGCTGCATGGCCTCCCAGCGGCCCTCCCACTGCTGAAGCATGTCATTCATCGCCCTGCGTGCATCCCCGATGTTATACTCAACTATCTCGTGACCATTCTCAATTGCCATCTCCAGAGCCAAGTGCCGCCGCTTCAGCTCCTCGACCTCGTCGAGAACATCTATCAGCCTGAAATCGAGCTGCTCAAATTGCTCGTTCGGCCCGACTGCTGCATTGAGAGCATCATGCATCTTTAGTTGCAGTATCTGGCGCCGCTGGCAGGATCGCTGCAGATCCTCGTCCAGTCGCTGCTTCACCCCGCCCGCAGTTATGCGCACACTAACGAGCTTAGCTTCAAGTGCCTTGCGTTTATGCCTTTCCACAGTAACGATATCAAGCGCATCCTTGAGTTCGTCTTCAAGTGCCTCGCGTTTATGCCTTTCCATGTTAGCAGTTTCAACCATATCCGCGAGCCCAGCTTCGAGTTTCTCGCGCTTCTGTCTTTCCACAATAGCAATCCCAAGCGTATCCTGGAGCTCAGCCTCGAGTTCCTCGCGCTTCTGTCTTTCCTCGGTCACAGTCTTAAGCGCATCTGCGAGTTCAACCTTAAGTGCCTCGCACTGCTGTCTCTGCTCAGCCGCAACATTGCTTGCATATCCAAGCTTGCTCTCCAGCGCCTGGCGCTGCTCGGCAGCTTGCTTCAGGTTCGCGTACCAATTGTTTTCAAATAGGTCCCAACGGTTAAACGTGTTGAAACCTCCGAAACGCATACCCCTCAGAGTATAGCTGTTGTCGTTAGAAGCCATATGTTCCACTGCCAAACGCTTCGGTTGCGAAATAAGAGAATCGATTTTGGAATTTGTGAAGGTCAATGTAGAACGCGTCTCAGCCATCCGAAGAACGCGTGCAAGTACCGAAGAAACGATGAACATTGCGAAAGAAGAATTGATAGGGAGAAAGTAGTTTAAGTGTGTTCATATTGATGAAACAGGAGAGGAAAAGAGAAGAGAAAGGTTTACGCCGTCTTCTCCAGGAACGCGCCTTTTTATTTACTTTTGCGGCAGGCCTCTGCTGGCTTGGGTACACATGCTGCGGACAGGAGAAGCAAGCCAAGCCACGTTATAAGCCACATACTACATCACGTGATCCATTAAGCACAAATTCACGTTATTCGCTATGCAACATTGAGCTGCTGTGGTCCTTACCAGCATTAAACGCCCAAGAACGTGGTCCTGTGTATGCTTTCTTTTTCTATGGAAAATATATAAACTTTGGTGCCAGGTTTAGGCGGGATGTTTTCTTTCCTATTTCGCAATGACAGTGTTGCTGCCTGCCGATCAGGGCTAGATTTTATTATCCCTTACAGGACATAATGTTTAATCTCATGTCGGATATGTTGTTCCCATTGCCCAGGGCACAGGGCTTTATTATCAATAGTGCACCATGTTTTTTATTAAGTTTATTGCTTATTTTAAGGATTATGCGATGAAAATTGCAAAAATCTTAACAAAATTGTTTGGTAAAAAACTGGGCTGAGTCAGAAATAATGGTGTAGTAGTTTGCTCGAAAAAATATGTGATGGTTAAAAATATTTTATTGGTTCTGCAAATAATCATAACTAATGGATCTTATTTCGAACGGACGAACGGACGAACGGACGGAGAAAACAATTTCATGAGCCTCTCTCTCGAAGAAACCATTTGGCTACGGGGAGTGCCAAAAAACCAACTGTCTAAAACTAACCCAGAAACAACTAAGCATCGTGTCGTTAAAGTGTCGAGAATATAAACATGCAAGTAATTGTAGACTTTATTGTAAGGTTAGCATAAAAGATAGTAAATAAAAAGTTATATCAAAATTAATATAAATCACTACATAAAAGTCATTAGAGCGATGATCCACTACTTTGGGTGAAAGATACCATGTAAAATATAGATAGTTTACGCCAATTTATTTGCATTACAAGCGCTGCGAGAAAAGCTGCAAGCAATCCAAAAAACGCAGACAGTACAACAACACTTGAAGTAGTCATCAATACTTGCAGTCAGGAATAAGCTTGCTTAACATAGGTTTTATTTATTTATTTTGTTGAGGACTTGTATTAGTAAAAAAAAATGTCCCCCAAGATGGACAAGATTACGCCGCAGCGGCGCTACGTGCGGGGGGCTGGAGTCTGAGGATAGTAATATCGGCGTCGGGCTTGACACTCATATCCTGCGGTGTAATCAGGATAAACTGCGTGGCCTTCTGCGAGCGCGCACTGTCAATCATCATACTCATAGCAATTCTGCGGTTTGCCGCATCCATAAAGACATCAAACTCATCGAGGGCGCGCACAGGACAGTTCATGGTCTCCCACAGCGACAAGAGCAGACAAATCGTGGTAAATGACTTTTCGCCGCCGGAGAGTGAGCGTGTGTCCTTGCGCTGATATGCAGCCGAGCGGCCTGACGACGCAGAAGCAGCATCGCCATTAGTCCGGCGCTCGCTAACCAAATCCTGATCTGTTTTGACTTTGGGCAGTAATGTACACTGTGAGTGATCAAATTCAAGCTTGCCTGTGTAGCCACGCTGGTGTAGATTCTTAATAAAGTGAAGCTTAGTGCGCATCGCCATAGAATCGCGAAAGTGTGTCCAACGCTGAAGGCGCTGCTGGTGCGCTGTCTTGAGCTTTGAGACTAATGCAATTGTGCCGCGTAACTCGTCTTTTGCACGTGCGTAGGCGGAAATGTGCATCTGTGCCTTTTCTGCAACATCCGCCAGCGACATGCTGCTGGATCGCTCAATCTCCTCTAGACGCGCGCGACACTCTGAAATAAGCCGATCAAGTCTGCGCGGCTCATACTCGACAGCCACACGCTCTGGACAGACCGTGCGAGCATCAGTCTCAACCTTTGCGACACGAGAAACAGCTTCGTTTTTCTGCCTGCTCAGCGCATCCATCTTCTCTTCCAGCGTGGACCGCTTGGATGTCCAGTACTCAATGTTGTTCGAGTGCTTCTGACACTGACTTGCCTTTTTCTCCGATGCTTGGCGAAGAAGATCTGCTTGCGTGCGGACTGCCTCAATCTTCTTGTCTATGAGTGCCACGCCAGCCTCAGCCTGCTGTAACTCGTGTTCTTTAGCCTTTTGCTGCGCCATGTGGTCGCGAAACTGCGTCTTGATCGACTCGAGCTGATCCGTGAATGTCTCAAGCTCGTTTTCCAACGCGGCAATCTTGGCCGGCTCGTCGCTGAGCAACCGCTCACGCACCTGCTGAATTTCAGACTTGGCCTTATTTATTCGCTCCCTGGATTGTCGCTCGGCTGTTGTTGCGCGCTTGTGCTCACGCAACATACTTTCACTCTCTCGCATCTGTTCGTCTAGTGCACGTTGTGCGGTATCCATCTCGCGCGAAAGAGTCGCAACTGTCTGCTTTTCTCGCTCAATTGCCTGGCTAATGTCCTCACCGAGGCGATTCGATGGACGCACAAGTTTCACCGCCTGCGTCGAAAGACCACCACCACGTGCACCGACGTTATACCCATCCACTGACAGACATGCAGTGACGTTATGCGGGAACCCACCGCCATTGGAAACCATGATCCGGTCGCCCAGTGCGCGCTGCTCGACAAGGATAATCTGTTCGATGCGATTAAGGTTGATAAGCTGTCGCTTAACAATCTCATTGTCAATCTCCAACGCTCGCAGGATTGTTAAGAACTGAGAGTCCGGTTCGCCATGCGTATAATCAAATAACTCTGAGCTGCACACAACAATGCGTGACTGACATCCGCAGCGTCGAAAAATCGCGTCCAGCGAAACACGGTCTGCATGCGACCCAACCAAGAACGCATTAAGAGACTTGTCCAATGTCGTCTCGATGATCCGAGACCATTTGGGATCGCGGAGCTTAATGTGCTTTCCCAGCGGCCCAATCGGTTCCATATTGCGCCATGATGCCTTTTTGATTTGTGCCAACGCCTCACGAACACCACGCCCGTATGCGCTCAGCTGATCTGATGTCTGCTGCATCAGCTCATGCAAACCCGTCTTAGCCTGCTCTGCCAATCGCTGCGCTTTGATAGATTCGGCTCTGCGCTGATCCTTGATCTTGCTAAGCTCCAGCGTCTGGGTCTCAATTGACTTCTGCTGCTCCTGCAGCGCTGCGATCTCCGCCTCGCGATCCACGACATCATTCTCAAGCTCAACAATCCTCGCCTTAAGTCTTTCCTTTCCGGCACTGTCCTTTTCCACCAGCCGCTCCCGCTCTGTCTCAATGTCGGTTTTCAATGAGTCGACCCGCTCTCGGGTGCTGCGTGCCTCCGCGTTAATCTCCTCTTCTGTTTGCTTGAGCGAGCGCAGTGTCACCTTGATTGACTCTACATCCTCTAACGGTCCACGCCGTTCTGCCTGAAGAGGTTCCATCTGTGCGAGTTTTGTTTGTGCCTGCTCCTCCAACTGCTCAACCTTTTCGTTAATTTCATTTATCGCCGAATTTTCTGCGTCAACCTTCTCATCGATTTTCCCCAACTTCCGCTCCTGCACTTTGATATCTTCATCCGCGCGTTGCACCTCAGTCTCGGCTTCCTCGACATGCGCCCATGCCATCTGGTGGCTCAGCGACGTCATCTTGACTGAAAGGTCACGTGCCTGACGCATGTCCTCGTAGTGCTGTTCCCACCGCTTCTTTTCGGCTTTCATCTCGGGTAGCACCTCCTTCTTCCGGTCGATGCTGCCTTCGGCCCGGGTAATCGCCTGGCGCACTACTTCAAGGTCCTCCCGAAGCTGGAACAGTTGTGTACCTTTGAGAAAAAAATGATACATTTTGTCGGCGCTTGTGCTGGCAAGGAACTCGCGAGCCGCGTCCTGCGAGAGAATGTTAATAGGATTATCGATCTGGATCGCCATATGGTCGGTAATCGCGACAACATCCTCCTTTTTCTTCGAAACAACCTCGCCACTGTCACCGTTTTTGACTTTGAATTGTGAAGTTGCAGTACCGCCCGAGTTTATCTGACGCTCTATTATGATTGAACTGCCAAACAGCTCTGGGCGGTATGCCTCGGGACCCTGGTTGCGTAGCTCCACCCGGACAATTGCACGAGTGCGCCCTTCGCGAACAAACTCTTTTAGACTGGGCGCGCGGTTGGTGGCGGTGGCCTTGCCTCCAAGCGCAATTATCAACCCAGTCAGAATCGCGCTTTTACCGCTGCCGTTTTGCCCGGTAATAAAGTTCACCTTGGGACACAGTTGTACATCTGCCCTCTCGTGACACATAAAGTCAATAAGCTCTACTCGCTCAACAATACCAATCACGGGATCTTCTTGAGAGTTTCGACTCGCCCTGCTGCGTAACCTGGTAACTCCAGTTTTGGACCGACTAGACTGTGAGCCATGTGGGGTGATCTCGTTCAGGTCCTGAGTCAGGGTCTTTTCCTGATTCTGCTCAACGCATGTACGTTTTCCCTACAAACTTCTGTAGTGTATGTAGTAGTTAGCCAAAACGATATTTGACTAACTAAGGTAGTCCATGAAGACACGACGAGGCACAGCGTTTCACCTACATTTGTGGACTCGATATCCTCGGCCTGCATTGCGTGCTTTAGGCGTTCTTTTGCCATACTGCGACGCTAAGATTCAGGCGTAACACGGGCTTGTTTCTTTTAAAGTGGAAATAATTTACAATGAAACAAAGGAGATTGAGACGCGTGCACGAAATTTGCACACGCGGGGAAGTATAAAAGTTATCGAAACATGTAATGACCAATCGCCTCATAGCATCAGATATTTTTCCCATATACCGGGGATTCCTACCGATTATGCAAAATCAATTGTGACGTGGATTTTAGCATGATTAGACTAGTGCTGGCAAATATAATCAGTGCTATTCTCATTACTTATCTGTAGACGTAATATTTGCAAAGTATACCGCGTTGGTGAAAGTTTTTTTAGACTAGAAGATAAATATGACGGAGGGATTGGGATTTGTGCTCCAAAACACAATGGATGAGGTGGCCAAGGGCCTTTATGTTGGCAGTTCAATGGCGGAGACTGACAAGCAAAAACTTGATAAATGCGGGATAACACACATATTGTCAGTTGCGTCCAGATATGCGCCATCACATCCCAAGGTAAGGGTCCATCTGTCAACGATAAGTAAATGTCAGAAGAAGAAAAAACATGATATTGTA
Organism: Coemansia reversa NRRL 1564; assembly: GCA_002705745.1. Classification (NCBI taxonomy): domain Eukaryota; kingdom Fungi; phylum Kickxellomycota; class Kickxellomycetes; order Kickxellales; family Kickxellaceae; genus Coemansia; species Coemansia reversa. Next base: position 90,442 of record KZ303519.1, on the reverse strand, counting down.
TATACTAACGTAGGCTAACATTATCTTTGGTACGCTGGTTTGGCCATTACGTTGATCTTGCAACTAAACATGTAGGACTTTATATACAAGCTGGTATCAGTCGACGATCTTCCAGAAGAAAACTTAATACAGCATTTCCCCGAGTGCAATGAATTTATCGATAGTACATTGAGAAGTGGTGGCCGTGTGCTTGTACACTGCATGGCGGGACAGTCGAGGAGCGCAGCAGTTTCTGCGGCATATTTGATGCAGAGGGATTCTCTGACGGCGGAGCAGGCACTTGCTACGCTTAAGGAGAAGCGGCAGCAGATCCACCCAAATGCTGGATTCCGCGAGCAGCTTCAGCTGTATTACGACATTGACTATGTGGTATCAGCAGAGAAGGCACTTTATCGGCGGTTCCTGATTAGCCATAGTGCTGAGCATTATCGCGAGTACGGCAACCTGGGACCTATTGTTGCAGGCATTGATCCTAGCAAAATTGGTCTTCCATCTCGTCGGCTTGTACGGTGCAAGAAGTGTCGGCGAGCGCTGGCTACAGAGGCAAACATTCTCGAACACCACGCTGGCGCCGGGCAGACGGAGTTTTCATACAAGAAGCGGGATAATGGAGGCATTTATACGCCGCATGCCTTTCCGCAGAATCGGGCATGTTCATCGTTGTTTATTGAGCCGATGGAGTGGATGGATGGCGTTGGAGAAGGGCTGGTGGAAAGCAAAGTGCAGTGCCCAAAATGCCAAGCAAAGTTAGGCTCGTTTAATTGGGCAGGGGCGCAGTGCTCGTGCGGGAGATGGATCACACCTTCGTTTCAAATACATCGGAACAAGGTCGACGAGACCCATCAAAGATAATTTTAGTTCTGCAATATTTACAGGGGATCTTAATACCGCAACGTTGCCAATACAACGATAAGTACTGGTTGCCAGAGTTGTGATGGTTGTGCAGGGCGCCAAATACAAATCACTAGTTAATTATAGCGCTATTTCGTAATGGTCGTCAGTATTTTTAGCAATACAATCAAGACATTGCAATTCTGGAAGATCTTCGTCCTCTGGATCCTTTCCAGCAAATGCGTGATACCAAGAAGTCCAATTATCCTGGCTCTGTAAGCAGCATTAGCGATGACATTTCTGGTTCAGAATTAACTCTGAAGCTATTGGCACAGGCAACTAAAACTACATCAGCCATTTATTTTATATTATTCCGTGAACAAATTGTTATACATGCTTACTGTTTTCGATATAATACACGAAGCCCTTACAGGCACAATAATTTGGCACTTTTTTTTTTCTATCTCCGATTCGTCCCAGAGTTATGTAAATATGATAAGCAAAAGCAGGACCAGGATGACCAGAAAAAGTACCAGGACAATATATATGGAACGGTTATTCTTGTCACGTAAGAACTTGTCAACTTTCTTTCTTGCAGAGCTCAGTTTCGATTGTGTCCTGTCCATCAGCGAGCCGACATCATCAAGTAGAATTGCCTGGTCTTCAAGTTCTGTGTTCATCGTACTTGCAATTCCATGTAGGTTTCGCACTGTATCAAGCATAGAATCAAATTGTTGGTCCTGCTGATCCATCAGAACCTGGTGTTGTTCCTGGTAGTTTCCAACCTCAACATTGTGTTCTCTACTGGCGCTATGTCGGCGATGATGTCCATGGATTACATTGCCTCGATCGGAGTATGTATCCCGTAGCCCAGTACTGCGACTGCCCTTCTTCGCATCAGGCTGTGTTAGTATATGGCGCATGTCTTCCACAGCCTGGCGTTTGCTAGCAACAAAGTTTTGCCGTTCAGCGATCTGTGAACCGGAAAGACCATAGTCAGCTGGTGTATGACGCGCAGCATCAACAGCCTCCTGCAAGTCAACAAGGTCGCTTTCGACTGAGGTCAACGTGCTGTATAGTTCGTCGGTTACAAATTGGTACTCATTTTCCTCTTGCGGAGTGCGCATCTTCTGGTCGAGCATTCTCCATGATGCAAGTAGAGTTCTTGCCTGTTCAAAAGCAGAAACAACATCCCTACATAGAGTTTATAGAAAATATTACATTATTTCTCTGGACAGTTAGCAAACTTTTGAAACTTTGAGAATCGGTAGGCGAGTTGAAGCGTTAGTACGTACTCTTGTACAACTACAAACGGGTCCGACATTTTGATAGCATAAAGCACACGCACACACGTTAAAAGAAGAAAAAGAAAAAAAAAGGCAGGTGAGTAGAAATTCACGCGTTGAATTTGGAGCAAGACTGCTTGTTTAATTTGCAAGTGGAAAAAAGCACAACTTTATGCACAGGGAGGTCAATGGCACGTGGACAATTGCCCAGTTCCTCGTCCCAACTCTGCCAGGGAGAACAAGCGTGTTTACGCTTCTGCTGCTGATGAATCGGCATACATTGCACCCCTTTCTCTGCATCCTCTTCTTCTTTATTGTTCATTTGTTTCTCTTTGCAATATATTCTTCACATTGCTCCGTTCACTAAACAGAGCTTAGTCGGTGAAGCATGGAATTCGAGGATGTACTGACAAACCAGCCAGTGGTTATTGACAATGTAAGTTTGGCCTTGCTGTCAGGAAGCAAAAAGAAACACAAAATTCAAAGCAGGCGCTCTTTCTAGCTGCTACTTTTGAGGATAACTATAATACTTGCTGTCTCCGTCACTTACCATTATCTTTAAACTTTGGACTGTTTGCTGGAAGACAAGCGCATTTAGGGATCGGGGGTGATCAAGGCTGGGTTTGCTGGCGATGACCAGCCAAAGTCATTTTTCTCGTCGTTCGTGGGCCGACCCAAGCACCTGCGAATGATGGCGGGCGCGGTGGAGGGCGATCACTTTATTGGGCGACAGGCAGAGGAGCTGCGAGGGCTACTAAAGGTCAGCTACCCGTTAGAACACGGGGTGGTAACGGACTGGGAGGACATGGAGCGAATCTGGTCGTATATATACAACGACGAGCTAAAGACACTTTCGGAAGAGCACCCGGTGCTGCTGACAGAGGCGCCACTCAATCCGTCTGCTAATCGCGAGCAAGCTGCGCAGGTCTTTTTTGAGACCTTCAACGTGCCGGCGTTCTACACGTCAATCCAGGCCGTTCTCAGTCTCTATGCATCCGGACGCACAACGGGTGTCGTGCTCGATGCAGGAGATGGCGTATCGCATGCGGTGCCGGTTTTTGAGGGTTATGCACTGCCACATGCTATTCGGCGCATCGACGTTGCTGGGCGGGACATCACGGAGTATCTGCAGGTGCTGCTGCAGAAGGCAGGGCACGACTTTATTACCTCGGCAGAGAAGGAGATTGTCCGGCAGATCAAGGAGAAGATTTGCTATGTGGCCCTGGATGCGGCCAAGGAGGAGAAGGAGCTGGTTTCTGTTGCGGGCAGCAGACTCGGGGTGGTGGGTGGTGGCAGCGAATCAAAACCACGAAACGATATGTTCAAGTTGCCTGACGGACACTTGATCAACCTGGGACATGAGCGGTTCCGCGCCCCCGAGATACTCTTCCGGCCGGACATTATCGGACTGGAGTATTCTGGAATCCACCAGATTGTGGCAGACTCGATAGGCCGTGCGGACATTGACCTGCGACGCTCGCTGTATGCAAATATCGTGCTTTCGGGCGGCACGACGCTGACTAAGGGCTTCGGCGACCGGCTGTTGGCAGAGCTTAGAAACCAGGCAGTCAGGGACTGCAAGATTAAGATCTCAGCGCCTCCGGAGCGCAAGTACTCGACGTGGATTGGTGGATCGATCCTTGCGTCGCTTAGCACGTTCAAGAAAATGTGGATATCCGCTGAGGAGTATCAGGAGGACCCTGATATTATCCACAAAAAGCTGTTCTGATCTTTAGAGTTGGAAATACTTGCAATTAAACACGACAAACACACGCTGCACTTTCCCTCTTTTCTCTTTAAAACCAACTATTACCTGAAATTCCGCTTGGTGATAGAGCGTATCAACAGACTACTGACTGGCAAAACTCAATGTAGCTTGCATCCAGACGTCGTTGGAGCGATTGTCGTCAGGCGGTGTGATAGCTTCATCGTGTTCCTTGCCCGAAGTTGTGCTGGTGTTAATTTTGCTGCCATACATACCACGGACATGCTTGTTGGGCTGAGCATCATCATCGGATTCTCGTGTTGCACCTGATGAAGGCTTGTGTGGATGGTTAGTACCATCCCCAATCTCCAACGTCATTGTCAGGCCGCTGTGATCTGCCCGCTTGACTATCTCTAATACAGTGGTGAGCTTACACACGGCTGGGCCCTCAGCAAATACAGAGATCTGGACGGACGGATTCTACAGTATACACGCATCTGCAGAAGATGTGGTCATTGGCTTTTTGGCGCAGTAATACGTATTATCTGGCTACGTCAATTTGCTTTAAGCATGTATCAATAACAAGGAGGCATATACTTGCCTTGGCCAGAGCAGAGTTTATATAGTTGGCGTAGGCGCTAATCTTGCCGTGGGATGTGATGCGCACAGTAGACTGGTTCTGTGTAGGGTGGAGAGGTTGGACATGACCATCGTCATCAGGGAGAGGAATCATGAACTTTCTCCTCTTCTTGTTAATCTTCATTGTGTAAAGTAGAAAGGCACAAGCAGAGCAGTATAATACACGCCAAGTAACAACAGGTTCGGGTAAATCTAGCATTCAGCATGTGTTTTTGATTGGAGAGTGCGCTATTATCCTTGAGGGTTTTTGCTCAAAATATAGCATTGAGTCACATGACAGATTGGGGTAGCATAATGACAGATCAAGCAAAGTAAACAAAACACTCCTGGTTTAAGAGACGTTTCAATTTGTGCTATATTAAAATAAACTTTACGCCTAGGTCAATGCAGGAGGATTCAGGGAGTGCTACAGCTATAGACAGTAGAAGAGAGCGTAGTCCGCAAGCAGAAGAAGAAGACAATGAAAGACATAATAATAATGGGCAGCGGGGGCGGCCGCCAGACAGCCCGATAGCCGCGTCGGATAGCAAACGCCGACGAACATACGAAGATATGGATGATAGAAGTAAAGGTAGCCCAGCGAAGACAATAAAGGCGGAGACAGATTGGAGAGTGGAGCTGGTAACCGACACGGACGAGACGTTGCATATTAATCGGCTTTCTCTCGGGAAGGACGGGCACAAAGGCACTGGCAGTGAAAATGGGCTTGACTCATACCGATTGGAGACACTGGCGGTTGCCGAACAGGAGTTGAATAGCAGGGAGGGCGACAATGAGCTGAATAGTGCCGAGCGGTGGTGCATGGCGACGATGTCGGCGCAGCATGTGGCAATGAGTGTGGGTAGACAGATACACATTCTGGTAACAGACAAACAGAGGCAAGAGGCGATTATCCGGCATACGAGTGACGTAAAGGCCACAGCGCTTAGCAGCGACTCGTCGTTTGTGGCATTCGGCGATGCGGTCGGGATGCTTTGCATAGTGCACATCAAAACGCGACAGGCGGTATTCTCGCAGTTTATCCGCGCGAATGCGGGCAAAGAGAACATCACGGCGGAGGACAAAGGCAGCTGTGCGGTAGTGGACGAGGGCATAAGTGCAATCCGGTTTGCAGATTCAGAGACAGATGGGCGTTCAGAGCTTGTGGTGATTGATGGTGGTAAGCAGGCGGTACGATTTTCGGGGATCCGTCTCGAAGAGCTGAACCAGGCAATTCTGGAAAGCAATACTGAGCTAGCGGCACAGGTAAAGGCAGAGATCCGGGTGGAGCACGTTCCACTGTCGGCAGCAGGATGGCAGATACACAATGAGGGAATTACAGGACTAGCGGTGACCCAGGAGATGGAGCATTCGCTGGTGATTGTTTCGGGCAGAGGCAACGCAAGTCTGAGCAGTTGGCGACGGGCAGCGGGCGGGACGGCAACGGAGCTGGCAGACGCCGTGGCAGCGGAAAGTGGAGGGATAGGGTACACGGGTGTGCAGGTGACGGGTGATCAGCGGTATGTAGTTGCGTTGAGCGAAAATGGAGAGCTGGATGTGTACGAACGGACAACGCTAACGCGGGTTTTCCGGTACACGGACATGGCCTTGGACGACTTTGAAGTATCGGGTGGACACAGTGCAGCAGCGGTGGTCGTGGGAATCAGCAAACCAATAGCAGATGACTCGGACTCGGAGCAGTTCGCGGACTATGACGGAGAAGACTGGAACGGGTGGCACCGGCGGCTGGTGGTGGTGGGGCTGCCAGAGATGACAATGGAGTACTCAATGGCTATATCGGCGTGGAGCTGGCTGGTGAGTGACTCGCGCGCGGCGCGGAGAAGCACAGACGCGATTATGTTTGCAGAAGGCATCACAGAGGGCGCGCGGCGGCGGGTATTTTTGCGGCAGCTACGCGCGGCACTGCCATTGGAGCGGCTTGCACATTTTCTTGACTCAGGGCGGTTCACCGAGGCACAGGCGTTTGCCGAGGCGCACAGTATTCCACGGGCCGTGGTAGCGCGGCGGAGGCTAGATCGGGCAGTGGCTCGAGCTGCGGATGACGCATTGGATGCGGCTGCAGTGAACGAGGTGTTAGTGCTGCTGGACGACGTCGGCGATGCAGGTTTCGCAGTGGATGTGTGCACGCGACTGGCGGCGGTAACGTTGGCAGATATGCAGCGGCTGCTGGAACACGCACGCGGAGCAGCAGGCAGCGACACACAACGCACAGCGCATGTAGCAGACGCAGCACAGCGGCTGGGTACGTGGGTGGAGCTTAACGGTCGGGCGGCGTTTGACTGGCGCGGGTGGACAGCGTTTCGCGACGGCGACCTGGCGCAGCGGTTGCGAGCGCTTGTTGCACACGGCGACATAGTACGATCGGCAGTTTTGTGGCGGCGACACCATGGTGACGCGCGCGTGCACGATGACATAGGCGCAGCACTACAGGGGTTGCCGGCAGACGTGGACGTCGGGCGGCTGGCGGGGTGGCTAGGTGCAGAGGTGCTGCCGCGGCTTGACTCGGTACAGCGCGAGGAGGTGGCCGAATGGGTTGAGCAGCGCGCACGGGCGCTAGCAACGCAGGTTGACGACGTTGCAGGGGCGCGGCGGCTGCTAGCGCTGGTAGCTGCTCCAATAGCGTCCGAGTTGCTTGCGGTGACGCCGCAGCGACTGGTGGGCGCGGCGCGGTCTCTCAGGCAACCGCTGACACATGAAGAGCCCGCGCAGCGGCGCGCGTTTCTGGCGAGACAGCTGGCAGACGTTGAATGGCTGCGCGCGCGGCACGGGTTGCAGCTGCGTCTGGATGAGCACGAGCAGCTAACACACACAGCGATTGCCACGCGACTGCTGGCGCGTGGTGCGGCACCGGAGCTTGCGGCCGAGGCGTACTTTGCGCACTTTATGCCGTACGCGCAACGGCATGCGTTGGACGCGGCAGCTACCACGCACGCGCACTGCGAGACCCTACTGGTGGCAGGGGGTGCGGCAGCTGAAGCACGAGTGTTGCAGCTAGCTGAGTGTCTGTACGCCGGCGTTGTAGGCGCGCGTGTGTGTTTTGGCGCTGGGCGTGCCGCGCCGCCTACAGCTGCATGCACAGCGCACGCTTGCGCGCTCGGCGACGTGGTGCTAGCTGTCATGCGTCGCAGCGCTGTGCCGTGGTCTGCCGCTACAGATTTAGCAATTTCTGCGACAGAAGCTGTGCTGCTGCCGCTGGCCACCGCCGACGCGGGCGTGGAACAGCGCCTCGCCGCTGTGCGCGAGCAGCTGCGGTTAATGCAACTGCGGCGCATGCTGGCGGCGCACGGCGCGGCGGCCTTCCGCGTGGCGCACACGCGCATGGCAGCGCCGCTGCTTCAGTGGTTGGTGCGTCGCTCTGCCGGCGACGTGATGCGCGACGCGCTGCTGCTGGTGGACGCATACCACTCACTAAGTCGCACAGGCGCGTACGTGCTGCGTTTGCAGGCGTTGTGCGAGGCGGGCGACGCCGACGCCGCAGCCGCTCTGGTGGATTGCGCTGATGCATCTGAGCATGGCGACGCGCCGCCAACACGCTACGTACCGCTTGAGATTGTGCGCCGCGCTGTGCGCTGGGTGCGCGACGCTTTAGATGTGCTACCGCCCTCTGCTCACACGCAGTTTCGACGTTTGGCGCGTCCGGCCCTGGCGGCTGTAAGGGCGCTAGAGCGCTTGGCAGCCAGCTCGCGCGTGTTGCCGCCGTCTGAGCGAGCCCGCCTTCACGCGCTAATTGCCGGTGATGTGGCTGCGTTGCGTTCCGCATGGCAGCTGCTGGCTGATGGCAACGTGTTGGTGCAGCCGGGCGCGCTGGCCGACCCCCGCGCACGCGAGCGCATTCTAGTGCAGCTGCTTGATTGCCAGTGGCTGCGCGCCACACGCACAGACGCTGTTGCGCTGCCACCGTTGCCGCCGCGCGTGCGGCGCCTGGCTGCAACGCTGCAATTTGACGCGTTAAAGCTAGGACGGCGTGTGGTGGCTTTGTGTCTTGCTCGCGGGCGGCCAGCAATGGCATTGGACGCGTGTCGTCAGCTGGTAGCCGCGTTAGACTCTTCTGCTGATGCACACGCCTACCGTGCCGCTGCATGTATGTTGGCTGCCTGCGAGTGCGGTGCCACAACGTTTCTTATGCGCTTGGATAAGGAATGTGGCGCGGTCCACGGCGCGCTGGTACGGCGTCTGGCGGCGCTGTCACAGGCCGCTGCGCTTTCATGTGTTGCGCGCGCGCCGCTGCCGCGGCTGCTTGACTCGCATGCGTGCTGGGCGTTTGCACGGGCTGTGTTTGATCAAACTGCCGATGGCGACTTTGCCGCCCTGACTCGTCGTGTCGAGTCGAGCGCCGGCGAGGTTGACTGGTTGGCACCGCTCTACGCCGGGTTGTATGCCGAGCGTGGTCTGGTGCTGGACACTGATCGCGCTATGCCGTTGGTTTACCGCTTTGTTGCGGCGCTGCGTAAACTGCCAGCGGAAACCGGCGGGTCATCCCATGAGGTCCCGGATTATTCATTGGAGGAGTTTTCGGAAGGTGCAGTGACGGAGGCACCGGTTACAGCAATGGGCATGGCTCCTGTATCTGAAAAGTTACCTGCGGCTAGTAAAGTCCCTGCATCGAAAAAAACTTCTGCGGCTGGAAAAGCCTCTACGTCTGAGACTTCCCCCACAACTAAGAAGCCCCCCGCCTCCGATGATCGCGGCAGCCACAACGACGATGCGATGCTCGCTGCACTGGACACCGACGAGCTGCGTGCAGAGGCTGCGCGGCGCTGCGGTGCGCTGGTAGGGTTGCTTGTGCAAAATCGCCACTGGGCGCTGGCCGTACAGGCAGCACTTTTGGCCGCGTCGCACCTAGCGCGCTCGTCGTTTGTGGCGGGTGCCGACGCGTTACCCGCTGATGCGCTGGCACAGCTGCGCATGCGGTTGGTGTCTGGTGGTATGGACGCGTCCGAGCTGGCCGCATTGCTGGACGGCGGTGCAACAGCAGGCGAGCTGGCTGCACCCAGTCTGGCACGCGCGCTGCAGCAACCGGGGTTGGACGTGGTATTTGTTTTTGCGAGTATGCTGAGTGCCACACCCGTCGACGCATACCGGCAGCTGTCGTCCGCGATGAGCCACGCCGGGCTGCGTCCACCGCGCGTCGTGGCGCTGGCCGGCGTTGGCGCTGCTTGCTCGCTGGTGTGGCGCCAGCAGGCACTGCTCGACCGTTGCCGTACAGTTGCAGCCGCCGCACGCTGGGGCGCTCAGCTGCGTTTGTTGCACTTGCACTTTGACGCTGCGCTTTTGAGCGACCCACGACCCGAGCTTCTTGAGCCGCTGGTGCGCCCCATGCTTGTGCGAACCGGCTTGGATCTTGCTGCGCTCCTCGATTTTGCTACTGCTTTTCGCCTTGACGAGCCGTTTGTGCTGCTCGAATACGTCGCGCTGTGCTGCTCTGCCCCACATGTCGACGGCTACCAGGCGCGCGTGCTGGCCGTTGCCCCGGATGTCGCCAACCCGAAGCTGCTTGAGAGAACCTTTGCTGACTGCCTGCACAATGCCGTTTCCGCTTACGACTACGAGCGCCTGCTTTTTGTCGTGAACCAGCTGCAGTCCTTACGTCCCCACGACGCCGCCCTACTCCGCCATGCTGCTTTACTTGACGCACTGTGCGCGTATGACCGTGCCGTACCACCTGATCTCGATGAGTTACGCCGCGAGTCTACACGCACACGCCCAGCACGCGATGCCATCCGCCGTCTGTGCGACGATGGGGTTGAGGACCTTGCTTCTTCTGATGCTGACTCTTCTGCCTCTCGTTCCGAGCTGCTTGCCGAGTTTCCGCTTGCTGCCAAGCGCCTGCCCTTCCATGCCCTGGCTTTTGAGAGTCCATGGCCAACACTGCTACTGGAGCTTTCTGCCGACTCTGTTCAGGCGCTTCTGCCACTGGCTGAGCCACTGGAGCTCAGCGAGGATGATTTTTACATGAATCTTATTGACGCTACCCTCAAACGTTGGGCATCTGAAGACGCTGCCGTGGCCTTTGCAAGCTCCTCTGAGACCACCTTCGACGCTGCCTCTAGCGGGGTTTGTGCTGAAAACGCCTACAACCTCGCCATCAGCCCCACCCCCGCCCGCTTTAACTCCATCCAGCACTTGATCCGTTGCTTCAAGGACCCTGAGGCTGCCATCAGCACCATCAAGCACGTTGCCGAAGAGTTTCCCTGCGGCCCCGATCGCATTGCCGCTCTGAAGATGGGAATTAAGCTGCTGCACAAGTGGGGCCAGTTTATCAAGCGCATGCCCGATGCTGACCGCCGCCAGATTATGCCCAAAGCCGAGACCATTTACCTGCTTTTTGAGCGCTGCTACTCTGATGCCAAGGTCGAGGTTACCTTGCGTAAGAACCGCCTTGAAACCCACCTGTCTTTATTTATCGACGCCCAGGACTCGGACGCTGTCATGCGCGCCCTGACCGCTGTGTTTGAAGTCGAGACTGCCTTTATGCAGCGGTCTGGGCCTGATTTCCAGTCTGAACGTGACTCTAAGTGCTTATCTCACCTGCGCGCAGAACCACTACACGAGGTCCTCCGCAGTCTTGCTGCCATTTATGACATTGGGCTGGACTCGCTGATGCGCAACCTGTTGGACCGCTACCTCAACTGCCCCACTGTGCTGGCCGAGTCATCTGCCGATCTTTATCTGCCATCAATACGCTACCACGCCTCGCTCCGTTTGCCGCAGTCTGACGAGGCCCTTGTGCGTAGCAGAATAGTCTACATACTCCACACCTATCCGCTATCCGATGCAGTCAAATGGCTGCTCGAGTTTGCTTACTCGCCCCAGCCGTCGACTCCGTGCCTCTGTCGCGCACGTGCACTGCATATTCTATTTGCTTTGGCCGCACATGATGACATCGCGCCTACCCAGCAGCCGGATGATGTGCGCCAGTATCTGCAGGCTCTTCTCTACCTCGCCGACTTTGAATACGTTGGCATTCCACTGTCAATGTCTGACTTTCTTTCCTGCGAGAAGCCTGCCTTGGCTCGCTCTATCTGGGTTGAACACCATGCCGACACAAAGGCCGTCCAGTTGATCTGCAACATGTGTCTCGACTTTGCTGTCGATGACTGCAATCTGCTTTTGCGCATGCTTCCGCAACTCCTTACTGCAAATATGTTCCGCTATGTCATTGGAGTTTTGGAGATTATCTCATCCATGGCCTGCTACTCGCAGATTGAAGAGCTGCCTGTCTTTTGGAATCAGGCCGTGCTGGGTTGCTTGCTGCTGCTACCTTCGTTGCAGATTGACAATTGCACGTGGGTCAATGGCGCGCTATCTGTGCTTGGGCCGTGTACTCGCTCTCCCTATTTGTACTACATTGATGTTGCTGCTATTGCCCGTGCTCTGTTGCGCGATGCTGATTTTGATTACCCGTCACCAGATGTTGTTGCTCTTTCCGTTGCCTGCATTGTATTCGACGTGCTTCCGTATTCCCAGGCCTGCGAGGATCTGCTGGACTCGACCATCGATGGTTTGGCCCCCGAGAGCGTGAACACGCTTATCCAGCGCCTGCTGGAGTTTAGGGATGCCGCTTCCATCATTGGATCCAGTGAGCAGCTGTTTATTGACGACAAGGCGTCCCGCAGCCTCGAAATTATCTTTGACGTAGTTGATCGCAAGCTAATCCACGAGCAGGTTTTACTTCGCGAGTCTCCTCCACCGCCTGCCATTGTCAATGCCTTTGTTCACAATCGCATTCAAAATGACAAGCTTCTTGCTGTCGTCAATACATGTCTTGTGCGAGACAAGCGGCAGCTTGCTGCTCATCTAGTGTCGCAGTATTATCGTGTGTGCCCAGCCTTCGTGTTATCTGATGATGCATGTTGTGCTGGCATTGCTATTGATGATGAGTCCTCAGAGCTGCCTTATAATGCCAATAATGACTATCAGAAAAGCGATATTGACACCATTTCATCTATATCAGACTCAGCATCCACCACTACCCAGGAAATTTCCAGAGCTGCAAGCAGGCGGATTTCCAAGCTTTCAGACTTTCAAAAACTCGACATTTATATTTGCTCTCACAAATAGCTTTATTTTTTTTTTTTTTTTTCTTAATGCGTCTGGTAGTAATTCTACAAATAATCGTTTTGGCGTTGTATATACACCATCCCTTTTTTGCTTGTTTTGATGCTGTGTTTTTCGGACGCCGCAAATTTTCTATATCTGGTAAATGCGTATGATATGCGTTTTGCGCCAGAACATATTGGGTATTTTTTATTTTGTCGGTTAATGTTGTAAATGCGTGTCTCCGAGTCTTGTGTTTCTTTGGGAGTTGCAGAAGCCGAATCATGCGACTACATGTGCAGCTAATCAAATACACATCCTCAATTTGCATGCTGCTTTATTTGTGTTGTTATGTTTATTTTCAGTCAATAACTTGTACAATAACCTTTGTAGATACATCGCCATAAATAGTCGCTTCTCGAGGGTTTGAATGTTGAAAAATCTAGTGCATCTGCGATAGCCCTTATTTAATTACATCTGCAAATAATATTATTGACTTCTCTCAAGATCATGGCAACTGTTTACATAAGTTTAGTCTTGCTGTAGGCGATGGTAGTATTATCGCACCATAGCTAGAATGCACCCACCCACCCCACACACACACACACTGCTCTACATGTTACATATCGCTATATGATCCGCCATTACTGCGCCAAGTAGAATGCGTTGTTTAACGCCCTTGCGCTGGATTGTCGCCATAGTAGTAGATGGAAGAAGTGTACCATCATGTGTGAGAACTCGCTCCTCAGAAAATCCTGCATGTGGATGTGGTAGAGGTTGCAGTCGTCGAATGGCAGAGGCTGGCTGTGCTGAAGTGCCACGCAAAATCTCGTGGTTGTATCGAAACAATTCCATCGTGTTAAGAAATCCTACAGTGCGATTGGGGGTTAAATATAGCTAGATACAGCTGTTAGCAATTTGCATAAAACTTCACATATGCATATATTTGCTTTTGTACGTGCATAACTGCTCGTGCGCACAAGAAAAATATTGGATGCTGATCTCCGCCGCTGCACATTGCCGGTTGCAATGTTTTTTAAAAAGGAGAATAAGAACCACCTTACCTGCAACAAGCAACTGTCCTGTTGCCGTATCAACCGAAATATTGTCAGGAACAAAGCCCTTGAAATGTATTTTTCTCACGAGCTCGAGCGTCCCCGCATTCGTCGGCCTAAACTCACTTACGCTGGGCTCTGACGATGCCGACACAAAAATTGAGTTGCCATCAGCACTGCGCGCAATACCGTTTGCATATGCAATATTTTCTGCCGCTATGCTAAACATGCCTTCATTGCCAAAATAGACAACGTGCCCCCATGCCATTCCAAAAAATATCTCAAGCCTCCGCATAATGCTGCCTGTGCTTCTCATATCATTGGTGGCGTAGAATGTGCTGCGTGATGTTGCCACAACATCGTTCGGGGAGTGGAGCAGTGGGGATTTTACTGTCTTGACATGTTGGATGTACCGGGTTCCAATTATATGTCTAAATATGGAAATGCCACTTCCAGACTGCTGGTGATTGACGATCATAAACGTTAGCTCCGTCGGATCCAAGCTGTCCCAGTATATGTCAAACCCATGAACACGAAGCTCTTGTGAAAATGGAACAAGCTGTCCAGTACTGCTATCAAGCTCCATAGGCTGAAGCGACTCGAGATTGTTCTACACAACAATAAGCTTTAACAACCAAATAAGCCAAAGTGCACTTTAAGATAACCATTGTCTTATATACTATGTATAGTATATTTTAGGCTATCCAGCCTTAGCTTACATTTTCATCCATTACAAGGATATAGTCACTTTGCTCCTCGGCAGCATTGGATTTCTTGCCGTTTGGATAAAGCCATCGCATCCGTGCAGCGCGGTTCCCACAAGCCAGGTAAGCAAAGCCCGTTCGAGGGTCAACGTGTATAGACTCGCAACCTTGTATCTCTCTGATATCTATAGATTTTGACTGCAATCAAGTATTAGACCAATATGTTTATGGTAATGACTTGACCAGGTGTAGAAACGCATCATTGCCATTGAAGCTCCAGGGTTTAAACAAACATACCTTTGCCAAGCTGATAGCAGCTGGTTGTGTTTATATTGGCGTGGGCTGTGCCTATGCCATACACCTCGACACGATGATTAATAGTAAAGTATGCATATGTAATACAAAGCAGCGCAAGCACAAACTGTATAAAAATGCCTTTTTGGTAGTGTGCTGTCATGGGCATTGTGGATAAGTTGAAAAGAGTAGCGAAGCAGAGAAAAGCAAAAAGTGTACGATTTCGGGTTCAAGACAAATGTCCATGAGGAATATGATTTATAGACTTGTGCCCGACTAGGATACCTCTCAAGCGGAACAAATCAAACAAGGGGAACGAGAATAACAAGTTGAACGCAAAGGGACTTTAGAAAGCAGCCGGCGGAATCTGGTGATATTCAGGATAAACTTGTTTTAAATATGTAAAGGTATGATCTGCGATGCGCTGTTGCGTGAGTCGCCCCTGTTGTGTTTGCATAAGCCATCCTTTAAAGTACAGATTAGCCATGCAGGTGCAAGAACATGCATTTTGTAGTCCGCACAATGCTGCTACAAATCATTCCGCATATGCAGTGCTGACAATTTGCTGTTAGCAACTCTAGAAGCGGGGAGAGAGGTGCATAATTGTTCGGTTGTAGTGACGGATCTGAGCTCGTCTGAAATGCTTCTATACAATCAGCTTACCTGATCTTTATTCTATAAGCCAACTTTGCATTACCTCTTCTTACCGTGTCTTTTCCTCACGTAGTTATCTTTCAGCAGTGTATATCGTGGTATGATGGCTTTAAGGGCAGAACCCTTCCGGTTTTGACCCGTTTTCTGAAATCGGATGGACATTCACAGGACTGATTTTTTTCACCATTGTCTCCATCGTCTTACTGAACAGACTGTAGATATTTTTGGTATATAGTATTGTTCAGTTAAAAACAAAACGATGTAGGATAGACTAACAGGGATTCTATCATAGTTGACACCCTACTTCAGCTTATATGCGTCTCAGACTCATGCGAGGAGTCGCACAAGCTTGTGCGCGGCTGCTCTGCCAGCTACGCGGACATCAGATTTACCACAAGATTTGATGTTTTGCGGATCTACTTCTGGCGTGCTGTTCTTGGCCGTCACGCTCCCTGTGCCTTTGTAGGGGGGACAACAGCCTTCTTGGTTGTCAGATTATACGAGAGATAAACTAGTAGACAAAATAGGCAACGACATGACTGTAGTTTTTTTTTTTTTTGTTTCTGTCCATCATTTGGCGTTGGTAGCCTGCCATTAACAGCAAAGTTTGCCTAATCACTGTTTTTGGACTTTTCTCGTTGATCAACTCAAAACCTTGAGACATTTATGAATTGGCAGCTTACTAGTCCTTGCTATATATAGCCCAGCTGTCATCAGTGTTTTCATCTCGTCTACTTTTTCAGCAAGAACAAACTGTAGTAGTATCCTGGCTATCTGTGTTGTGGAAATCGGTGTTTACTTTCTAACCTCTTTCTCACACCACCCATTCTCAGAATCTTTTGCCTTTGGCACCAAGCTCGACACGTAAAATAGAGGCCCTCAAGCTTGAGCTTTGTATGTGGATGATTGTTTTATCACGGCTCGGTTCGGACAGGGTAAAAGTCCACCCAGTAGAATTTGTTCAGCAGCGCACCTTGCACAGGGAGTGGCCAAAGGAAAATCTCGTCACCAGCTTACTTTTTGTAGAGCTTTTTCTTTACTTGTTAAAATAATGGATCGGACGAACAACAATGGCGGCACCTGGTAGGTATTCGCAATTTAGACGACAGCATTTCTTTTGTATAAGAAATTTCGCTACGTGGTAAATTTATTAAAGAGTTCATCACATACTTTTTTTTTTTTGCTTCAAAAGGTTTAGGTGGGGCCAGAATCAGAACAATACCAATGGCAACGCGCAGGATTGGTCTCAGTATTACGAATCGCTTGAAACATCTTACCAAAGTCACAACCAGCCTTCCCAGTATCACTATCAACAGCCACCGCCGCCACCGCCGCCACCGCCGCCACCGCCGCCACCACCACCTCCGCCGCCGCAAATGTACAACAGCAACGCTAGAGTATACCCGGGATATTCTGCAGATAGAGATTATGCCGGGGAATATTCAAGCAGGTACACAGAGTACCCATCTTGGCACTACCAGGGTCATGAACAGATTAGTAGAAACCCCGTTTACTCAAGAAACAATGCTGATATGTCAGATGTTCATGAAACTTATCCACAAAGCTTTTATTCTATGCCTCCAATGCCACAGGAATCTAATGTTGTGGATCCAAGTGATCACCACCAGTTGGTCCAAAGCAGGCCAACTTTTGGAGACCCAAGCACAGAAACAGGAATCACAATTGCCGGATCGAATGCGACCCACACATATACTGATAATTATCGAGATGTGTATACTGATGTATTGCCCAATGACAACAATGGCTATCCAGGAGGGCCGCGGCGCTCACCCTCAGTGACCAGGGGTGTCACTCGGGGAGTATCTAATATATCTATTCGCGGCCCGAACAGCGCTAATGGCGCTCCGTCCTGGAGGCGGAGTACTAGCGTATTGGACCAGGCGCCCCTTTATTCTGCCGTCAACGTGCCAAAGAGAAAGGGTCCTATAACCAAGTCCAACCCCACACTGTCACAAAAAGACAGCTCTTCATGTGTATTCAACACTTCAGTTTCAATTGCAAACATCAGCACAGAACCTAAATGGCCCAACTCACTAAAGATGTTCGTGGAGCGTTCTTTTGCTGCGTGTTCAAACTCTGCACGCAGTAGACTGGAGAAGCAGCTGAGGCAGATTATTACCTCAGCGATCAGCAATAATAAAATCAACGCAATTGACTGGAACAGGCGCCCTTTGCCAAAAGCATGCAATCTGACTAACAAACCACCAAGCAGTGCGCTACCTACAAAGCGGTCTTCTGAATCAGCAGAGATGTTGAATGAGCTGGATGATTTTGGTTCGGAAGAGCGCAAGGAGCGACGGCTGCGGCGTTTTCAACGGGAGGCCGAGTTGGAAGCAGCGCAAAATGCCACCTTTGAAGGAAACAGCCCAATTTCCGTCCCACCAACGCCAAACAAAAATGACGTATTGAACTGGGACGCCGATACCATAGTGGGAACATGTACTAAACTAGAGAAAAATTATCTTCGGCTGACATCTGCTCCAGATCCTTCACAGGTCAGGCCGCTCCCTGTTTTGCATAAAACGCTGGACCTGCTTAAGAAGCGCTGGGTAGAAGACAGCAACTATGCATACATATGTGACCAATTCAAATCTTTACGACAGGATCTAACTGTGCAGCGCATTTCCAACAGTTTTACAGTAGAGGTGTATGAGATGCATGCACGCATCGCGCTCGAATCTAACGATCTCGGTGAGTATAATCAGTGCCAGACACAGCTAAAGCAGCTTTATTCGATAGGTATACCTGGCAATGCGATGGAATTTCTTGCTTATAGGATGTTATATCTCCTATATACACGTAACAAGGGTGACATCAATGCCGCACTGGCGGCGATGACCCCAAGCGAAAAGGAGAATCCGGCTGTGGAGCACGCGCTTGGTATTCGTGCTGCAATGGCAGCCGGAAACTACCATCGCTTCTTCAAGTTGTACCTTTCCACTCCAAATATGGGAGGGTATCTAATAGACAAGTTTATTGCTCGTGAACGATGTGCGGCTTTGCAGAAAATGTGCAAGGCTTTCAGGCCCAAGATAGATGTGAACTTCATCACCAAAGAGCTTGCGTTTGACGGCGTTGGTGCATGCAAAGAGTTCTTGACTAACCTAAACATTGCGATATCTGAAGGCAAGCCCCAGTCAGTGGACATGAAACTGGCATATCCATATGCAATTGCAGCCATGCAAAAGTACGAGCGGGTGGACCTAAAGGGGCAAATCTAGAGAGAGGAAGATTGCTGTTCAGCCCCCATACCTCCAAGTGACTGACTTGCCTTTGGTTTGTTGCTGGACACGCCTTGGCAAGGCCGTCTACATCATTAACCTGTGCTGTCTTGCATTTTGCTACCCTCTCCACTGTTCTTCCGACAAACATTTCCTTTACTTTCCTTCCCTACTGCTTTTCCGAAATCTAATATTTGGTTGATCATAACAACTTTTTTTTAACTCTTGCGTTTTCTTTAAAGAAAAAGCTTAACCATATACCAGCTTGATGGAACCCGACAATAACACCGATAGTAGCATGAGGGGATGTGTGCTTGTTGATAAACTAGCGAATGCATTGAATGATGTGCGAGTGTAAGTGGTTGACATCGCTGCCAACTGTTTATTGTCTTGTGGCTCCAGTCGATTAGTGCATACGCACACTAACTATTTTAGCTTCCGTGTATGGAGTATAATTTCTACATAGAAAAGAGATTGATTTGACATCTTCCATTCCGCAGGGTTTAGCAGATTTATCTGAACATCGCCCCTTTGTTATCGAAGGCGGGTGCGTCGGAATTCCGGTCAGAGTTGTACCAGCAGTCATTAAGGCGGCATGGACGCAGCTACAGGAGTGCACTAGGTCAATATTTGCAGGACACCAAACACTTGCCTCGGAAAAAGTTGCAATCTCTAGGGTTACGCTCTGTATTCTGGCGCTTAATGTTAACCATCATACAGCGTGGAACTGGAGGAAGCAGTTGGTCGAACAAGAGCATACCTTGCCTGAAGACGAACTTGGCGTAATTAATCTTCTGTCGACATACAAGAGAGGCTGCAAGTCGGACTTGCTATGGTATCATAGGTAGGGGAATCACACGCAAGGTCTGTTGTGTTTTCTTTTGCGATTAACGGTTGGCAATTAAAACTAATCGATATGCAAAAAATGTCAGTGATGGCTATTTTGTAATAAGTAGGCGGTGGATAGTTGATAGATGCATATCTACGTGGATTGGCGCGGGATACGACAAGACGCTGCAGCTCACTAGCCGGTTAATGATACTCTGGACCGACGAAGCAGCAGTCTGTAGTCAGAGATGCGAGCGCTACCCGCGGAACTACCACTGCTGGGTCTATCGCTGGTGGTGTTTTTTAAAGATCCGCGGCAGTCTGGCCATAGAAGACCAAAAAACTGTAGGTCATGCATATAATGTAAACCTTCCATCATCTGATATGGATAAAAAGGAGCTAAGATCAGCGCAGGAGTGGATTGAGTGTCATCCGGCAGACTATGCAGCAATGCACTACTTCCACTTGCTTGCCAATCTTGTCTGTTCTAAAAACCAGCTATGCGACATAGCACTCTCAGAGCTTGCACGCACGGAGGCCGACTTAAACACGCTTTATGCAAACTACGAGTCCATTTGGAACCACCGCCGCTGGTGTATTACCATGCTCGTAAATGCAGACAATATGCACCCAGTAGAATATGAGTTGGCTTTTCTCGACAAAATACAAAACCAGTCAGATGGCAACAGTGCCGCAATAGCATTTGTTAATAGACAAGCTAAATGGCTGTCTAGCAGTCTATACTTTACAACAGATATTTGCAAGTAGCATATCATTTTTTTTCTTTTGCGCGTAAATTAGAAACGAATAGCAACAAAGCTTCGCTTAATTTCTACATCATAGATTCTAAGCGGTTTACGTCAGCAGCCAATGCATCCAAGTTTTGAACAAAATTCAGCCTTGAGTATTGATAAGCCTGACGATATCTCCGTAGTGCCCTTTTGGGTTTTCCCTGAGCCTCTGCTATGCGACCAAGCTGCGAAATCAACCCAGACTCGCAGTCAATACATTGAGGAAGATGGAATGTAGACTCTAGTGTCGTCTGTTTGCGGCCTGATACAATCCACGGCAACGCATCGCCCAGGTTTCCAGAATCAATACGCATTCTCGCCAAATAGAGCATGGCTCGGGAATCAAGACACAGCCAATCGTTCTTAAATGAGCGAGGATCCACAGTTATGTAGGGCGCCGCCTCGTAGCGCACATTGTGTCGTCTTACAGATTGAAGGGTGGACTGTAGCAAGGTCTCAGCAATCCCATAGTCCTTTGCAATATAGAAAGCTATACCGAGGTGCAAGGTCAACAGAGACTCTTTAAGATCAATATTGTCATAGGCGGTATAGTCGAGCGGGTGATCAGGATTAAAACTGCCTGCAATACCAGCCTTCATCCGTTTGACAGCCTGAAGTCCGAGGCTGTATACCTGTATTGCACGCGAGACGCTACCTTCGCCGACGTATATATTTCCAAGGATAGCGGCCAAGCGATACATAAACATATCAGGGGATATCCACTTGTCAGTGTGATTATACCTGTCATCGGCGTATGTAACCTGAGGACCAAGCTGCATACTCTGAATGGTTGGCAAAATCTCCTCAAGTGATTGGGCAGCAGCAACCGTGTTACCTGTGTCATATTGGCACTTTGCGATCCTCAGCTTAATATCCAAGTCTACCAATGAACTTGGGTCCGAGAGACCTGGGTCATCTTTCGTCATGCTTTGAGCCCGTTCAAGAGCCTGCAGTTCCTTTGCAGGATTTTGGTTTACAAACTCGTAATACCTCGCTAGATAGAACATGTGGCGTGGTACCACGCCTTTGATCTCATCGGAAACAGGCCAGTAGGATACAAGATAATGGTAAATGGTTCCATAGTAAATGGCAATACCGCAGACACCAACAATGCTCACAGCAATCGCACCCCGGGATATCACACGAATAATGTTCCTGGGCGTTAGCTTTAGCCAGGCGGTGCTGGATACCAGCTCCTCCCGCGCCTGTTTCCGCGACCAGTTGATGCGTGTAAACCTTGGAGTCCCCTTTAACATACTTTCGCTAGTGTACATGCGCATGCTAGCGCGTGTTGGGCCCTGCAGGCCCCCCGGCGGGCGGCGCAGACACTGAAACAACGCAAAGCTGGGGGTGTTCACCACTCCCTTTAGTAGCATACGACTAAAATCGATTTCAGTAATAGAAAACAACAGGCAGAGGCAGAAACGGAGAAGTAAGCGAATGTTATTGCGCTTCAAAGTGAAATTGAAGATATAAGAAGACCATCACCTTGGAATAAGAAGAAAGGATAGCTAGCTAATCCACTACAGTAATTTATTAAAGTATTAGCGTTGGCGTATAATTATTTTGGCAGAATTAGGTGTGGCGGGTTTGCGCCAATCAGGCAGTGTGTTTGCGTTTGCAGGTTGGTGTTGGCAGTGGAAAAGAGGGAAGCGGCAGAAAAACATTGCGTATTAGTATCAATTGTACATTAATAGATAAACACATCCACAACATATCTATTTAATCCACAAGCGCTCGCATTCTAGCAGCACAACATAGAAAAACTTACCTCGAAAGTATTGTGTTCACCCAGGGCTCTCCAGCAGATGAATCGATAAACCAACTGAACTGCAGATGTGTTGGCCTCAGAACATTTTCAGTATTCTATAAAATACTTTGAATTAGTGCATCACACTAGCATTCTGGCCCCTTGCCTTTGTCAAGTCCGCACCGCTTCATAGGTAAATTTTCCAGCAAGTACCTCACTGTTGGATGGAGCAGGCTAGACCTATGGGCTCCGCCCTATTACCTCAGTAGTCCCTAACCGGATCCCCTGAATATACACGATAAACTAAAATCTGAGCATATTAAAGCGAAAGATGTGTTTCAAGTTCTCTAAGAGTAGTTTGGGGGGGTTTTTTAAAAAAAATTATCTTTAAGAGAATACTACAAAACTACTACCAGCATTTGTCCCCTTTATAAATATGTTAACACATTAATATTTGATCGTGGTTGTTACAATTAAAAAAAAAACAAGTTAAAGTTTCTTTATTAAAAATATCACAGAGACCACATTTATATGGTCCCCGATATGCTATGTAGTGCCCTAATGCCACATAACATTTATTAAATGCTAAGATGAAGTAATCTCGCTAATTAGTTGCGCGTGAGTGGTCATAGTGTCTTATGCTAATACATATACATTGCCGTGTTTCCGCTTCTTAATCCCTGCATCCTTACACTGGGGCATTTATCACCGTGAAACAAATTATAGAGGCTATGTCAACTATCTACTTTTATTTAAAAAGGATTATGTAGAAAGTGTTTTATTATATGATACTTGGTTTATGTTTGTTGAGTGTCTTGTCCTGTGGATGGATAGGCCGTCTTTTGCTGGCTGTGTCTTGAGACGAGAGAAGCATATGGATTAGTTACTATTGCCTGCCAAGTAAATCAAATGAAAGCAAGTATCGCAGACGTTGATGCTCCATGGGCTTTTATTGCCAGTGCTGTTGACTGCGATTGCTACTCATGTCGCAGGACATGGGTAGTTGCCACTGGCTGTTTCCTACTCCACTGCCAACGCCAACGCAAAACCACACTGCCAACGACCCCTACAACCATGCGCAAACAACACCTCCACCGCCTGCAATGCAAACGCACTGCCCGAATGGCGCAAACCCACTATACCAACTCCCGCCAAAATAATCTTTTCTAAACGCTAATACTTTTTCAATAGTACATTGTCACAAACAACGAGAAAGTTGCACATCACGCAGCCTATAAGAACACGCTGAATCTGGTTGCGGCGTTGGATAGCAGCAATAGTTGCGGTCGGCATCAGCTCTCCGCTGTCAATTAGAAGAGCTTCAATATCAAATCCATGGCTTGGATTGCTGCGCGGAGTCAAGCGCAGAAGCTTGGTTCCAGCTTCTTTTGTGGTGTTAAGCGAAGGGCTTTTAAAGAACTTGCGTGTCTCGCGCGCCTTTAAGAATGTTGTTGAGTATATCTGACCATTAAGCGGATCGACAAAAATGTTATCTGGTATGCTGTCGTTGTATATGACACGACCTTGATAATCTAAGCGACCGCCCTCGTCTGGTTGATATATCTGAACCCCAGGATCTGTGCATGAAGCAACATATATCTGGTCCTGGTATCTGGCTATGCCGTTGGGATACCTGATATTTGCAGCAGCAATGCTAAAGTGGCCGGAATTGTTGCGATATGTAATATGGCCATCGGGTAGGCGCAGGTTGTTGGAGATTTTGCGCATGGCGCCACGAGGAAAGCGCTCGTCATTTGTGGCATAAAACCCCCTTTGGGATGTTGCGACAATATTGTTTGCCGACCACAGTAGCTCAGACTTTACGGTCTCCATGTGGAGCATGTAATCGCTTCCACTGAGATACGAGAATATTGAGACTGCGTCGTGGTCCAATTGGTGATTGATAAACATAAAAGTCATGCTCTGTGGATCTTCAGGGTCCCAGTAGATATCAAAGCCGTGCAGGCGGAGGTCCTGGCTAAACGCTACAGTGTCTCCGTTGGGTGATAGCTCGAGCAGCTTAACCTCAGAGTAGCTATCATCTTCTGCCATGACAAACACGTGGTCAGCCTCCGATTCGTGGAGGAAATCATACTCGTCATCAGGGTTAAGCCAGTGCTGCCGGGGAGACAGGCTCCCACAGGCAAGGTATGCCAGGCCCGTATGCGGATCCACCACGATGTCCTCGCACCCATG
Source organism: Coemansia reversa NRRL 1564 (assembly GCA_002705745.1). Taxonomy (NCBI): domain Eukaryota; kingdom Fungi; phylum Kickxellomycota; class Kickxellomycetes; order Kickxellales; family Kickxellaceae; genus Coemansia; species Coemansia reversa. The sequence goes on along the minus strand of KZ303519.1, from coordinate 66,430 downwards.
CAGTACGCCATGCCCAATTTGGCGGCAGGAGGTGGTATTCACATTGATATATCTCTTGCCGATCCCGAGTATATTCAGCGCATGGGTTATGTGGATGTAGACGAGCGATCCGCCGAGAGCAACAAGGGCTAGCAACACAAGATGCCTGCCGATCCCCATTCTCCTTGATACGCTAAAGACAGCTTGTATATAACAATCGTGGCTTATGTTAGTAAAATTGGATATAAGAGACGCTTTCTAATAAGACCCGTATGTGGCTGTTTAAGGCGGTTCAGTAGTTGAAGATGACAGGGGAACAGAAAGAGCACAATCGCGTACGCAGTTTCTGGCAATGACAGAGTCTGTGCGGCACCTTTTCCTTGCCCAATAACAAACATTGATGGTTGCCTATGCAGTGACTTTGATAAAACCGAACTGCGTCGTGTGTTTCCAACACAAACCATACTCGCCCATTCCTGGCGTTTCTAGTAAATCGTTACCACTTGCACATTGGCCGATTATGCTACCAACTTTCTCCTCTTGTAGTAACCGTAAATTCTCATCACCATGCCAGCGAATGCCGCCAAGCTCCGGATTCCTTTTGTGGGTGAGTTGGCCCATCGGTTCCGCATAGTGCTTGCTTCAGCATCTCCACGACGGAAGGAGTTGCTCAACCGCTTAGATATACACTATGAGACCATTCCTTCAAACTTCCCCGAGGACCTCGACAAGTCCCAGTTTGCTACAGCTGGGGACTACGCGCTCGAAAACGCAGTCCGAAAGGCAAACGATGTATACCTGAAAATCAAAGACGAGTCTTCAAAGCCATTACTTATAATTGGGGCCGATACTGTGGTACTTAATGATAACGGCGCGATACTTGAGAAGCCAGCCTCGCAAGATGACGCTATTACCACGTTGAAAGGGCTGAGCGGTGGTTCGAACACCATATTCACTGGTGTGTGTCTGGTCTACGATACTCCTGGAGCCACCCAGCCACAGATTGCCAAGGCCATTGAGTCGACTGAGGTCAAATTCTACGATCTGGATGATGCGCTGATAGAAGCATATGTGGCCACTGGCGATCCCATGGATAAGGCTGGCTCATACGGATATCAGTCGCTAGGATTTCTTTTTGTTAAAGAGATCAAGGGCGAGTTTTACAACGCCGCAGGGCTTCCATGCGCACGCATATACCAAATGTTGCGTGATATATACAACCAGGAACGCACTTGAACAATATTTCCTCGCCTAGCACTATCTGAACAAATAAACAACAGCTCTGGAAAGCACTTACTCATTTTGCTTATCTTTTTAATTTCACCAAAGAACACAAACTTCTGAAATAGAAACTATTCATGTTAATCTAGTTCCTCCTCTGTCTTGGTGCGCAACGGATAATGTCGTCCACACGCAGAATCATCTCAGCCGCCTCCGAAGCGCTGAGAAGCACCTGGCGCTTGAGCTTGAAGCTCTCAGTGACCTTACCCGAGACATCCACAATGTCACCAAGAAACAGGTCGAGACCTGAAGTTACCTTACCATCGTAGTGGGCCGCACGCAGCTTGGCCACAAGATCTGCGCTGTCCAGACCCGCATTGTCAGCCAAGATAGCGGGCATCTGACGCAGTGCAAGCGCAAAGCCCTCCATTGCAATAGACTTTTTGCCCGGTACGGTCTTTGCCGCCTCGTCAACAGCCCTGCTCATCAGCATCTCTGAGCAGCCTCCGCCGTAGACAATGCGTGGCTCGACAACTGTTTGGCTGAGTACCGCCAGTGCATCGTGGATAGACCGCTCGGCTTCATCGAGCATCTGGTTAGTGCCACCGCGCAGAACAATGGTGCAAGCCTGGCCCGCAGCTGCTCCGCCAAACTTGACCATGCGGTCTTCTCCAATGATAACCTCCTCCACCGAGTCACATGCCCCAAGCTTTAGCAGCTCAGGCGTGTCAAATGATGATGCAATCTCGCCACCGGTCACAAGTGCCAGCCGCTCTACCCCGTCAAAGTCTGCGTGCTCGATAGCCATGATACCAGCGTCTGCAAACAGCTGCTCTGGCCAATTGTAGATAAGCTGCCGGTTCACAAAGACGTTAATCCCCAGCGCCGCAATCTTCTGCACCTTGGTGCGCATCTTTTCACGCTCGGCGCGCTCAATCTCCGCCAGCTGTGCTGTGTCTGACACCTTGACTTTGGCTCCAAACACCTTGACCTTGTCTGTGTCCATTGACGTGTTAGCCACCAGAACACGTGCGCCCTTGATCGACCGCGGCTGGTTGACTCCAATCTTCTTCGCCAGAATGAACCCGTCTGACAGGTACGAGCCAGAAACCTTGCCGCCCGTCTTCTTAATAATCTGGATCCGGTCTAGGTTCGTGCTGCCCTTCAAGCGCAGCACCGCGTCGACGCAGATCTCTGCAAATTTGTGCTTGTCTGCCGCCAGTACCTTGGAGCTGAGTGTCGTGCGCGCAATGCTCAGCAAGTCCTCGCGCCACTGCTTCTCGTCATCCTGATGGGAGACTGCCGCATTCTCCAGTGCCTCGCGTGCGCTAGCAGTCGCCAGCCGAAACCCGTCAATTATAGTCTGCGGGTGGATCCGCTGATCAAGCAGCTTCTCTGCTTGTCTGAGGATCTCTGCCGCAAGCACACATACCGAGGTTGTACCATCCCCCACCTCATCATCTTGCACCTTGGAGATGTTCACCAGTACCTTGGCTGCTGCATTGTCCAGCGGAATTGACTTGAGAATCGTAGCTCCGTCGTTTGTCACCACCACTCCATCGTCGCCTCGCCCAGAAGTCGACTGCAGGATCTTGTCCATGCCCTTTGGCCCCAATGTGCTTTTGACTAGATCGCCGATTGCAATCGCCCCAATAATGTTGCTCAGGCGAGCATTTTCTGCTCTCTCCTGCGTAGCACCCTCGTTGAATATCTGTGCTGACATTTGCGCTGCCTCGGTTGTGCACGTCCTTATTTCCTCAAGCTCCTAAGATGGCTAAAATAACAACAACTGCAGTGCTAACTGGAAAGACAAAGTTTGCTGTAAACATGCAGGCACCGAAAGCCACCGAATATCACAGAACGTAATGTCGGCTCGTTCCTGTGGCGGTTCAGCTCGGGTGCCATTGGTAAAGGCCGACCAGCCCTTAGATCGGGTAACAGAATGAACGCACTAGCGTTTGGGTGCACATTGGCCAAGAAAAGTGTACAGTTAATCCATGAAACATCATACGGGCGCAAAAAGTTAAAGAAGCTGATGCGGAGCCACATGCAGAATAAGCTATAAACGAATATGACGACGGCAGGAAGAGTGCAGCAGACATGCCATGTCCTCGGTCTTTCCGACTAGCGCTGCTAATATTTTAAATGCGGAGGTGGTTACTGAACAATGGTCAGCACAGGCTTGTTGTTGGTAGCCAGCAGTGCGTCGGCCCAGTCCTGGTCGTCGCTCAGCGGCGCGGACTCTCCTGAGGGTGCGAGATAGTTGATCTTGGAGATGTCTGGGGCTGTTTGTACTGTCTCGCCACTGCTGAGCTTCATTGCAATTCTCGCCTTTAGCTCCTTGAGCGTCAGCTCTGATGGCAACCGAAGCGCAACCATGTCGCTACCTAGCCTAACTTTGACCTTGACTGTGGCGCCTGTGCTCCCCAACGCGCATGAGCTAGGCTTGTGCATAAGCTGCCGCGGCATTGTCGCCGGCGGCTCGGTGACCGCCGTAAGCTTTGAATCGCAAGACATGGTTTTCGACGTATATGCCGAGCCGTAGGCACCGCCATCGACGCTGTGATGCGCATCAACTGCAGTATCGGTTGATGATGCTGATGCTGGCGTGAATGACAATCCCCGACTACTGTCCTCAGACATGGAAGTAGCGTGCTTTGCGTGGCTGTCGTGAGGGCTTGTCTGTGTGCAGTGGGCCTGCTGCTGGTGATCGGGCAGTGAATCAGTGCGAGAACCAAACAGTCTTTGGACTACTGTGCTTTCAACCACCTCTGGCGGCATGTTCAGTAGACCGTTGATGTACTCGTCAATTTCGTTGCGCCGGCGCTCGGCAATCGTGTCGTTGAGATAAAGCATTGACGAGCTGTGCGTCGAGATCCGCGCAAATTTTAGCGGAGATGTCTCCTTCGGAAAGCTCTTGTTGAGGAGGTTGCGACAGCATATGATGTCCTCATATCCGCGGTAAATATTGCGCTGCTCACCAGAGTCAAGTCTGAGCGAGATCTGAAAAAGGTATGCGCCATCTTTGCAAATAAAGGATGGAACACATGCGGCGACAATCTCGTCGGGATGAAACTGCGGAAAGTTCTCGTTGATAATGTGTTGCAAAGAGCTGCCAGACACCTGCCGCCCCTTGTGAAGCTGGCGAAAGGAGCTGCGTTCGGCGATGGAGCTGGTCGACGAAGATGCAGTCAGTGCACGATTGCGTGACATTTGGATGCCCATACCAGGCGCAGGCAGCACGCTGCCAATGCTAGACCGGGGCGTAGGCGACTGGTCCTCGTCGTAGGCGCTACTAGACCGTGAGACTGTCCTGCCGGCATGGATGTGCGCGCCAATGCCAGTATTTGCGGTGGTCGTCAGATCACTACTTGCAGAGGTCGAGCTGCGTGTTGACTGCGACACCCGCACCTCGCGTTGGTACCTCTCCCACTCGGGTGCCGTGCGCAGGCGCACTTGATAGCGAGCAAAGTAAGCGCACAGATCGCTTACTGCCGCACCAGTTACGTGGTCGTGCAGCTGCACGTACGCCGCGGGCACGAGCGCTGTCTTTTTTCCACCAAGAACAGACCTTCCAATCAGCCAGTCCTCAGTGCTTTGCGCGACAATAAGCAGATCATCTCCCTCTCTGACGCCAAGCTCGTTGTTGTTCGCCGCAGCAAAGTCGTAAAGCGCCGTTCCATGCAGCTCAATGACAGCCGGCAACGAGTGACTGACCTGGCGCTGATGCTGATGCTGGTGAATGTAGTGCTGGTGCTGGATGCTCGTGGTGCGTGCACGAAGTGTCATCATCGACGAAAGCTCGGCCGGTGGTTGGCTGCTGGCTCCACCGCTAGGACGCCGCAGTGTGCCTGACTCGGATGAGTGCTGAAGACTGGATATGGTTGCATTTGTAGGCATGCTGCGCGGAAGGCCAAGGTGGCCTACTGCACCGACATTGCCATTACCACCGCTGCCACTGTCGTTGCTGCTGCTGCTAGTGCTGCTGGAGAGCGGAGCGAGGAAAGGCGCGGTGCTGGATGCATTGGATTCTGAGCGGTTTATGCGGTTTATGCGATCCTGGCGCGACTCCATAACCTCAAAGAACGAGGAAGGAGCCAGGCCGCGTTCCCCAGTCAGGGGATTGGTTACATCATACCACTCGTCGCTGTCATGGGGTGTAGAAAACACGTAGAAGAAATCATCTTTCTTAAAAGTAAGCTCTGTACTCTCGCGGGCAACATAGTTTCGAACGGCGCGGACGACCCGCTTCGGGGCCTGGACCTTGGCCGCGCTTGACGAGCGCTTAGACAGTCCCATCATCGTGGGTGCAAGAGTTCTTTTGTGGTGGTGGTGGTGGGCGTTTGCTGCGTGCGGTATATGTGTGGGTTGTCTGTGGAGGCGAATACAAGTTCCGTGATGCGAGCAGACTGGAGCAAAAGATAGAGAGGTGACTTTGAGTGCGGAGGCTCAAAAACAAGAAGCACACAATGCTCTGCAGAAGGCAAGTGTTCAGCAGCAGGCCAAGAAAGTGCAACAGGCGGTGAGAGGAAGCGAAGGCAACGCCTTTGTTTGAAAGAGAATGCGCAAAGGATGCAATCGTGCTGTCCGTCTTTCTGGGCCCAGCCCCAATATCGCAGTGGCCTTTGTGAAGCGGGCCTGCTTTTTGTCCAGCAAGAATACAAGCCCTTTTGTAGCGCTTGTAGCTCGTTTGAGTGCGCAGGTGCGTGTGTGGGCGACGATGCTGCGTGACAGTGCGTTGCAGTCAGTGGGCACGCGGCGGGCTTATTGATGGAGGCAGACGGTATGTGTGGCGCACGTTGGTCTATATGGCACGAAAATCTAATAATGCACAATGCGCTGGGAAAGTAAGCACGCAGAATAGATGCGGCGGACAGGCGCAGAATTAGTCAAAGCGAAGTGGCATAAATACAAGAAAGATGCATGGAGAGTCTGGCATGGCATTGCAAGTTCATCTGGAAGCGAGAAGGAATGCTATCTCTATCGCACCTGCTACCCACTCCCTCACTTCTCAAAAAGTGCTAGCATTTAGAGACTGCTCGAGTTTAAAGGAAAAGGGGGACGCACGTTTGTGCAAGTTAGGCGCACAATCGACATATCCGAGTAGCGCCTGACAACGAAGCCCTTTTAATGCCTGGCAAGAGAGTTGGTGCAAAATGCAGCCAACACGTATCGGCCAAGGCAGAGCTCTCGGTTGCTCAGCCAAAAGAGGTGCGGAAAAAAAGCAGGCAAGCTGACAACCTGGCGGGTAGACAGTCAACTGAACAGATAGCTGAGATAGATGCCAAAATGTCAACATACAGTTTTTGTGTTATTGCCGTTCACGACACGGCGGAATAAACCCAAGTAAGGCGTATTCGACGGTGGAAGAAAAATATTCAAGAAAGTTTGGCAGCGAAGATGGTAAATGAAACAATGTCGTGTTGGTCGACATGTCAGAGATGAAAATCCAGGCTTGCGTTTGTGAAAAAAAAAAAAAAATGATGAAAGGCACGGCGGGCGGTCTGCCCAACCGACGCAACGCGCAGTAAACTGAGTGAGGCATCAAGAGCTCCATTCTCTTGCTTCGCTTGGCCAACCAACCAGCCATGGCCGCACACAGTAGAGCGATTTTCTATGTTACTGTACTACCAAAAGCCCCGCTAGCTGCTGTAGGCTGTAGGCACCATGTACTGGCCGATACAATAACCGCGGCGCCCAATTTGGGCTTGTTCATAGTGGGCGGACATCCAAGAATATCCCCCCCCCCCTCGCGGAGCGCAGGGCCGACGAGTGTATAATAGCACGACTTTCTGGTTGACGCTGGGACGCCTACGTTGCTGTTGTAGTGCTGCAGGAACAAGGAGAACAACCAGCGCACAATTTGCCATGCAGATACAAAACTGTTCTCTGCGAAGACCATCGCAGCACGTGTAAGGGTCAAAGTAGTATTTGTCTCGGGCAAGCAACAAGGAGCGCAGGGGGGCAACGGGGGAGCTGTATGGTTCAAAGTACAAGGAGCATGGGATACACAAGCCGTAGGGTTGCTATTGGAGCATAGCGCAATCTGACAGTGTACGTCATCTCGATCTCTTACCTACTGTTGTCTAGGTACTGCTGCCAGCCAAGCAATGATAAGAATGATTAGTCCAACAAGAGTTGTTCGCAATAAGAGTTCGACGGGACAAAAGTATATCAGGATGGTGAGGTACAAAGGCAAGAGACAGGAAAAGTGACAGGGCCGGGAGGGTGCAGCTGCTGTGAGCATGAAGGTTGTGCGGCGCTAGCACCTTTTAGGCAAACCGTCTTTGGTTCATAGTCGTGCTCAATAATGCAAGCAATCCCTCGACATGCCCGTCGATCATCGCCCGGAATCTGTGAGCCATCCCACACTACCAACAGATTGGAATAGAGAAAGAAGGGTGCGTCTGGGTTGCCGAATTTCCATATTTGCCGAGCCACCATGAAGCATAACACCCATGATCTCATACATATGGTCGCAGATCAACTGGAGGAGCGTCGACCAGCAAAAGTTATACGTCTTTCTGTGGATTGGAAATCTTTTGCTGTATTTCCTAAGACCACCGGGCCTTGAGACGGAGTCGCCACCAACGCAGGCAGGTGACGGCACGGAATGATCTTCGCAGCTTGCATTGACAAGCATAACATTGACAACCAATCAGCACGGTGCGCTAAAATTCTTAATCAGCAGCTCAGATCAGATCAGCAGCGAATATGTTTAATGGAGGGGTTTTCGCGCGTTAAACCCCCTTTTCTTGTCACAATGGCGGAGTAAGCTTTGCAGCGCTTAAATATTTGCACTTTTGGCCAGGCGCATAAAGAGAATTTTGGACCGAGTGACAGCGGATTCCACAGGCAGCGCGCGCATGGCACGACAGAACTTGAAACTCTCAACGTCAGGCAGTCATTCGAGTCTTGTAGAGAACAGCGAAAGCAAAGCAGCGGTAGCAGAAGCGGCGGGCGAGGAGGCAAGTCTGGACCCACGCGCTGATCGGAGAAAGACTGAGGGTGTGCTTAACTACGTCGCCTCAATTATGAAACGCGGCAGCTCACTGTTGATGTCTCAGAAAGGCACTAGCGGCAAAAATGGGCGGCGACATACTCTTGCATCCGAGATAGGCACAGACGGTAGATCGGATACCATAGGGAATGCTGCGGCGGCAGAATCAGTGGACTTTCGTGAAACTGGGGAGAGAACCTCAAAGTTCGAAAGCAGCAGCAGTAGCAACAGTAGCTGCAATGATGGCAGCGATAGTGATGACACGGGTAACAACGAACGACCCATTGAGAATGGCAGCAGTAATGGCTCTGGTGTCGCTGAGGAACCGGTGAGCAGCAGCAATAGTGAAGACGACGGTGACAGCAGCAGCAGCAGCAATGGCGACGGCGACGGCGACGGCGACAGCGACAGCGACAACAATAATGACAAAAATAACGATACTGTCAGAAACGCGGGCACAGAGGGAACTGCGGCAGGCGCGACGCTGCTGCTAGCCTTTAGCCAGGGCGCAACCGGCGACATATGCAGCCAGCTGCTGACAGAGAAAGGCGAGGAGGAGAGGGTATCTGCACAGAGTACATTGGTGGATGTGGCAGTTCTGGAGCACATGTCACAAAGAATTATTGACGCAGTTTGCGAGATGGAGCAACAACTGAACATGGAGACAGCGCATGTGGCAAAGGATGCACTACAGCGGCTGAACGGGCTGGCATGCGAGCAGGTTATGGTGCGACGGCAGCACTTTACGCGCAAACTGTTTGTCGAAAACGACCAGCGGCCGCCGGATGCGGCAGATATGGTACAGTGGGCGGTAGCGCTACAGCGGGCTAACCTGGCGACGTTTGCGCTGCTAGTGTTTCATCCACAGGTGGTGGTGATTGAGTCAGTGGCCCGGGGCGTGCCTAACCGCGAGCGTCTGCTCGGAAGCCTGGGCTTTGCAGATGCCGCGCGCGAGTTTTTTAAGCATGTGGTTCCGGTCAGCCGGCGCGACGATGCAGCAATCGGGCTGCTTGTGGACATGCAGACACAGCAGTGGCTGATGGCTGCCAGCAGCGAGGCCCACCTGCAGGCCATGGTTGCTGAGGAGCGCGATGCAGACACTGCTACTGTACGCGAATTGCTGGCGTTAGACCAATCTGCACAGGAAGATTCGGGCCCCACCCCATCATTCGACAACGCGGGGCCTGCCATGTACCGCGCCGAACTTTCTCGGCGTCTGGACAGGCTTTCGGGTGGCAGGCTTGCAGACACTCGTGCACAGTATCCCCTACAGGCTGTCTGGAGGCGCGTAGCACAGTTTGTCGCAGAGTGCGCTGCTGATCTGACTGTTCCTACCCTGATGGACTCTGCACTTGCAGCGCTTCAGGGAGGCGAGAGCTTTGACTCTGAGGCGCTTGCGTATGAAGAAGAGGGAAGCGAGAACATTGGCTCTGAGGTGCCTGTGCATGAGGAGGAGGCAAGCGATGCTAGCGCTAGCGATCCCAGCGCTGTCTCAGACAACTCGATGATTTCTGGGGATTTTGAGATTACCGTATTCAAGGAGCGTCGGCCAGCTACTAATTCCGACGCTGCGCCAGCCACTTTGCGGGAGTCGCCGCTACCGGATGCAGGCGTGGGTGTTGATGAAGACCTGGCTGCTGTACCCGATGACGTAGCCCCAATTGATCCGTCATTTCTGGAAGTGCGGCGGGTTGCGGTCGTAATGAGGGATGTTCTTACCGACGCCTACTTGGACTCACTGTTACAGGACATCTCTACTGAGCACATTGATATTGGCAAGCCATCTGCACAGATCCAAACACCTAGACGCATGCGTGTAGCCCGCAGGCAAGCAGTTTCAGCGCACGCAGACGACGGAGATGCCTTCCGTTTGCGCTTCGACGAGCAGGACTCTGATACATTTGGGTTAAAGGATGCAATACCGGGCAAGGAAGTTACTACGGATGCAGACAATGGCTCTGGACACTCCCGCAGTCACCGCCGTCTTCTTCGCGGCCAGTCTCGGCGTATGATACATGATTCACCGGAACCTATCCACAGCGTGACGGAAGAGTTGGCGCGTCAGTTTGCTAGCACGCTTAGAGAACCGGCGGAACGCATTCGCTACAAGCCGCAGGCCGAAGCTACGCGGGCTGGGACTGGGGAATTCCGTGGGCGTCGCGGAATTGCTGCAGAGGATCCGTCGGTATTGCGAAGTGCCGACGCTGAAGAGCGCATTGCGTTTACGCCATCAGTTGCAGGATCGCCAGCACCTGAGGATAGCGTCAGCAACGGCGAAAATGATGACGAAACAGTCGGGTTTGGCGCGCTGGGGCAGTACAAGCCGTTGGCACTGAAGCCCACCGCGACTGACTCGGAAGATAGGGAAACGCAGCATCACAGACCGAGCAGGAGCCGCATGCGCACCAAGCGCAAGCGCAAAGGCGCGAGCACGACCCAGAAGGCCAAAATGCAAAAGAGCAGCGCCGTGCGCAAGGCTACCTCGCGGTGGACGGCGGAAGAAGAGGACTGCTTTGTCCATGCCGTGTTTCAGCATGGGCTGCACTGGTCGCTGATTCTGCGGCACCACGGCGCAGATGGGGTCGATGACCATGTGCTGCAGAATCGCAACCGCTTCCATCTGAAGGACAAAGCGCGTAACATCAAGTTACGTCTGCTACGCGAGAGAAAGCCGCTCGGCCCCTTTGCTAGCGCCACAGGCCATCTGTGAACCATCTGCGAACCAAACCAGCATGCGCTTTGTTGTGTTCTGCTGCGCACAGCCTCACTGCAGCTGAAGCGGCACACCAGAGCGCACTGCCGATCAGCCACTGCCACTGCGGTTGCTGATTGGTTATGCCGCTGCTTTTGGGGCAGGGGGTTTCAGCGAAAAATTTTCGTTCCAATAGTGGCAGGGCAGCACCCAGATTTAAGGCGTGTCTTCGCTTGATGACCAGTTTCAAGCCCTCTTTTCTCCAACCCCATCAGCATTTTGATACCATTTTATCCATTTTAACTAGCTCTATTGACACATTTTTTGCGTGTTTCGCTATTCGTATTTTTATTGCGCCTAGTGTTGCTTTTTAGCCGGCGTACCAAGCTTCCGCAGCACCATCTGCCTTAACTTACCCCGTTTTAGAAGATTGCCACGAGCGCCTGGATAGCCACTATGGCTGCTCGTTTCTTCTAAATGCCTAGCTACACGCTAGGCTCTTTAAAAACATCCCTTATATTGCTGTCTATACCATCCAAGTCCTACGTCTTTCTGAACTTTGTTCATGATGGCGTCGCTTGCAACATTATTCCAATGTCTTCGGACACCAGCCCAATTTGCTACACAAGAGTGTAACTGCATATACTACTCGTGCGATCAGCTTCGCTGAACTCTTAGCCATGTCTCGTTTTACCGTTTCAACTCCTGCCTCGCCTGCAGCCACCAAGAACTCTACCACCCAAGTGATATCAAGTAAAAAAACCAACACCATGGAAAAAATAATTTCGATCCTTGGCCTGGACGCGGCTACGTCTCCGTTGTTCGCCGGCCACGATGATTCTAGTGCCTATGTATTTCCAACATCCGCCGATGGCTATGAGCCGTGGGCTTGCGCTGATACTCAGCAGACCGCCTTTGAGGATTGGATTGCCGCAACCGCGCCGCCGCCAACGGCGATTGCATCACCGTTACTTGCACAGTCTGTAATGCTGGCTCCATCCCTGTCGCCTGCGCTGAGCTTGTCATCTTTTTCTAGCGCTTCGATGCAGGGTTCCCCTTTGATTACCAGCGACATTGCCCTAAGCCTGTCTAGTACCTTGCAGCAATCAGCACCCGTCACTACGTCGTCCTCGCAACAGTCGGCAGTGCTTTCCTTTTCTGAATGCGCTGCCGCGTTATTTTCCGATCCGTCTGTCGGGATTTCGGGTGCTCTTGGGTCGCCTATGGAGTTGTACGAGCCCTTTGCAAGCAGCGTGGCTTCTACTGAGTCTACTTCTTCGTGGTCTGGTGACATGTCTGTGCTTTTTGAGAATTCTCCTTCAGCTTCGTCGACCGCGCCAGTGTCGCCAGCAATGACCGATTTCAAGCTTCGGGACGCATCGCCGGTGGCAGCTACTGCTACCTCGCTGCTCAATTCTGCCGATGTTAATTCGGAGGAGCAGCGCCGGCGTCGTGACAGCGAATTTCACGCATCGCTGCCGCCACAGCTGGCACTCAAGCGTCGTCGCACATCTAACACCAAGCACAAGGAGAAGATTCTTGCGGAGATTCTTGGCACATCTGCGGACACGACAGCAATCAGCAAGACTGCGGCACCAGCAATCAAGAAATCTGCGCCAGCCAAGAAGGAGAGACCTTTTGCTGCAATTGCTGCTGCTGCTGCTGTCGGGATTGATTCTGAAGAACCTATTGACGCAACAGCGCTGAAGCGTCAGAAGAATACGGATGCGGCACGGCGCTCACGCATGCGCAAGATCCTGCGCATCGAGACGCTTGAAGGTCGTGTTTCAGAGCTTGAGACAGAGAACACGCGTTTGGCCGACATGGTTGCTAAGCTGGAGGCTGAGAAGGCAGCCATGGCGCAGCGTATGTGCTAGCGGCGCGATATAAACTCTTTTTTTTTTTTTTATAATTTTTCTATTTTACTACTGTTTTCTAAGACTTTTCTCAAATTGGGGAAAACAGCTGGTGTCTGCATGTTTTGTTTCACCGATTTCCTGTGCCTGGGCACCGGGTCAGCAACGCAAATTTGGTGGTCATGTCTTCTCCCGCGCTGCTTGCGTGTGTGTGTGTGTGTGTGTGTTTTTTTTTTGGCCGGCTAAGGGATTGGCGGCGTGGAAACCTGCGCCGCATGGAAAACGTGCGCGGGATGGCACAGGTAGAAGCAGAGGCGGCTATGTTCAACGAGTATCTGACACTGCATACGCGTACAATTACATCTGTGGGACCTTTGGGAACCAGCAGCTGGGAGAGTGCTTCTCCATGAGAATTTCAGATCACAGTGCCAATGTCCACTGGGTGGGACGGCTGGGTGTCCTTCTAGACACAACACCATCACAGCTGACACTGGATGGAAATGGCAGCTCAACAAAAACAGAGCAGATATGCATCACCATCACGGCTGGCTCCGAGCTACGGGGCTGTTTCTAAACGCTGTGAGTGTGTCCGTGCGTCTGGGCGGAGCTTGAGCAAAAAGGCTTCCTGGTTCTGCATCAGCCGGGCATATTGCTTATCACTGCCGGCAATTTACGTGCATCGAAAAATGATAGGCAGCGAAGCATATGTATTGGGTATGGCAGTGCAGGATGCAGAGGGCTTTTCAATCAGTATGAAATGCCGGAATTTTCCCATTTAGGACGATGCGTGGGCCTGGCGATAGTCACGCTCGCCGGCGACGCCTGTCCGACGGAGCTTACGCCAGATAGCGCGCCTGCAAACAAGGTGGGCGGCACTGCGGAGAGGATGGGCGCTGCTGGAATTCGCTTAGCCTCCAATGGCCAACGCAGCGCATGGCGCGGCCTGGAATCGCATGGCGGACCCCCGCCTCACAGTGGGCCCCCTCAGTGTGTGCAGCGGTGAGTGAACACAAGGATGAGTGTGGGCAGCAGAGAGGGGCAGTAGCCCCCGAGTTCCTGTTGAGAAGAGCAGCCGCTTCTGCCCCCCATGCGATTGTTTGCGACTGGGCGTGCACCGAGTCACATTTCGCTGCTGGTCGCAAGAAGAAAGGTTGGCATGACGGTTGTTTTCCTGGCATTTCCCGGTGTCAGACATGTTACCACAAAAGTAAATATATAGACATGCCTGCGGCCGCCGCACGCCCTCAGTTTGCAGCCGCCGCCACTCTCTCTGTATGCCTCAACCTTTTGCTTCCAGTCTCCACACCAGCTCCAATATAAGCACTAGCACCAGCCTCAGTTTCCACGCCAGCTCCAGCTTCAACACCGGTGTAAGCTCTGAAACAGTGCTTGCCTGCTGCAACTGCCCCTTCCCTATTATCCGAACGTCAGCATACCTTTTATATTACATCGGCGGAGCATCCGTTTTTGCCAACGCGCCCAGGCCAAAGTTTCAATGTCAACCTCCAGCAGCTACTCGAATCTGCCAACGCTGCAACCGCAGCAACAGCAGCCGCCGCGGCGCAAGAGCCGCAACCGCAGCCACAGCAAACACAACACGCGCACACGCACACGCACGCGCACACAGAGCAGGCGGCCGTCGGTAGCGGCGCTACTACCGGTGGTAGACTCGCTACCCACACCGCCGGATGATGTGCTGGTACACGGCGGCATGCACGCGGGGATGCTAGGATCAGCGGGTGACATGCCGTGCACGCCTTCAGAGGACATTAGCGTTACGTCGCCTTCGGGCGCGTACCCGCTGATGACGCTGGCCGAGAAAGTGCGCGAGGCCAACTACGCGCTAATACACCAGTGGGGCCGGTTTCTGGTCGGCGCGGCAGTCAGTGAACTGTATGAAGTAGCCATACCCGGGCTCCACCAGCCGCGCACTATCTCGGTCATCGATCTGCCGTCCAACTTTTGCATTTCTCCTGCTGACGAACTGCTGTGCCCCAGCACCGATCCCACGCGTGTCATTGTGATTGTCTCGGCCGCCGGTGTTATTCTCGACACAGGCATCTTCGATCTCGACGGGCCACTCTTCTATCAGGGCCTTGTGGTCAACCACCACTACGTCCCGCGACCCACCTCCCGTTGAGCGATGACCTGCACCCCGCGCATACCAGGAGCTATGTACCCCACCGCTATACCCCAAAAGGTCTTGTCGTCTGCTGATCCCTCACACATACTTCTGCATTGCTCGCTGTAGCGAGGCCTCGTGGCTGCAAGCGCCGCACGGCTCTGCACGCGCTCGCGGCGCGCAGCTGCACTCTCCCGCCGATACGCCGTCTGCAGCATTGGCCTCTGCAACCAAAAACTCCTCTCCCAGCCCCGTCCACACGATCAGCACACCTACTGCTGGCAGAACCGACAGACAGTAAAACAGCGCGTCGCTGGTGTTGGCTATGTTCTCCATAGGCAGCGACATCCGCGCCAGCGCAAACGCCATCCACCCAGCTAACAGCACCGCCGGCAAAACAATTACCGCCAGCCGCTGCGCTGCCGCCGCGCCACCATGCCGCTGCCTGTCCACGTGATACACAGCCAGCGTGCCGCTCAGCACCGTCATGCCAATCGACAGAACCAGCGCTGCCGACACCAGCCGGTACCCGCTTATGCGTCGCCCCTCGGTCGCGTCGAACGCTAGTGGGAATCCGACGCATGTGCACAGCGCTGCTGCCACCGTGCATCCAATCCCTGCGTGCCGAAGGAACACGCCCACCACCGCCCGCCGCTCAATTTCGATCCTACGTGTACAGACGCATACTTTGCTTGTATCAGCACCACCCTCTTGCATTTGCACCAAAAATTGCCTCTTTCTGCTATCTACACATGCAACAATATAATTCTACATCCTCAACTGCCACTTACCACTCGGCTGCAAACACAAGCAGCATCCCAACTAGCACAAACCCTGAACAGAGGTGCAGCACCATCTGCGCTTGGTACATCCGAAATGCGTCTCCGTCTGCCTGCCCTGTGGCGCCGCGCAGCACGAGCGCAATGAAAAGCAGCAGTGGTGCCACCCCTGCCGCACACAGCCACGGCGATCGCGTTGCCCGCGCTACCGCCAGCACCCGTGCCGCCAGCAGTGGAAACAGTGCCGAAACCACGAACGCTATCCACCGCACTGGGCTGTACTGAATCATCGGTGGCGGGTACTCATTGTCCAGGGTGTATTTGTATATTAGCGTGTTGTTGCCGATGTTTTCCATTGTGCTATTCTCGACGTCTTTAATGATTTTTGATTAATGCGAAATATACTGACTTTCTTGGAAAGAGACCTATGCTACCTACATAGGTGCTCCCGGGCACGCGGTTAAAACGGCTTTGAGCCTCTCGCTGCCCGAACATCTTGCTGCTACTGCCGTCACTGCGCCTAGTCTACTACGTAAATGGCGCGCCGACTTCCAAGCACGTCGTCGTTGTGTCAGTATAAAAGTCGTACAGCAGGCCTCCAAATGAATGCCTTCACACATCTGCGCTAACTAGTGATTGCGTGCACATTGCAGAGTACTGCTCTGCTTACTGCGCCAGGGATGAACAATTGTAGTGGATTGCCAGGCGGTTGAACCGCAGGTTCGCACCTAATATCATTTCTCACACGTATCCATCCTACCTCTTAACTCATTTTCGGTTCCAGCAGTGAACACAAACACTGCAGAAAAAGTTGACAAAACCCTGAAGCTAGAGTCCATTTTCACAATCAGAGTAAAAAGAAAATGCCTAAAAGCGTCAAAACTACATCTCAGCCCGACGGCAAGATAAACGTGCACTTTGCCGCTTAGGCAGCGGTAGGAGCCGAAGGCTTCTTGTTGGCATCCTATAACCAACCAAATGCTCAGTTTCAAGTAGTACATGCAAATTGCCAGCAGTGCTGTTGTTGTTAGTATACATGTACAATTAGATTCTCCTGTGTGTCTGCAAGGCCAGGACTTCTCGCCTGAGCCATTGCCTTAAACATTGTCAAATACTTACCCTAAAGCGAGGAGGAGGCGCGCGGTTGCGGCGGCCATCGCGAGAGCGAACGCGGACAATCCTGCCATGGATGGCGCAGCCAACGCAGTGCTGCTGTTTGTAGTACACCTTCGGCACGTCGTACGCCTCGTACACCGACGCCTCAGCCATATCACGCTTAGCCGCCGCCTCAATCATGTTGCGCACGTTGAAACGCTTGATAGCCTTGTCCTTAGGACATGCCTGATAGCAGTTATCGCAGCGGATAAACTTGACGTGTCCGCGTCCCTTCTTGGCGCGTCCGTGATTCCTGCGCTTGACGGTCTACACATGTAAACGGGTGTTATACAGAGACAAAATAATAGATATTTGCATTGTTTAGCAAAACCCACACTCTTCCAGCTCGTTCTGAATTACGCAATGCAACATCTGCTGCCATAAAAGCTCCTGACTGTGCAGCTACCATACGCCTATAAAATATTCCTCGCATATAGCAGCTAACTTCCCGGATGGTTCGTCTGTCTACATTCTACTTCGCAGGTGCCACCTTGTGCTATGGTTGCCATTCCTGCAAGTGCGGTTATCATTTCATTCAAGAAGCAACGTGCAAAGGGTGTACAAACAGCGGCTGCCTTCAACCGTTTTGCACTTGTTGGCGCAAATTGAATCCCACATCCTCCAAGGACGCCAACAAAATGTTTGCCCTCCCCCCCCATTTTCATCATCCCAATCCAGCGATGGATGCAACAAGTATATACTCGTGCGTGCGCCCCGACGATGGATTTTTATGCTCCGCATCCAACATGAAACCCTGATATACTTCTCAACTAGGTGCGCTGTTGCGCTATTACTAGTGTTCCAGAGTTTAAACCTGCATCCGCGTCTAGACTGCCAAATCCATCGTCCTGTCGTTACCATCAGCCGTCTAAATAGTCCACGGATGGATACGCACCATTTTTCTTCTTTAAAGCACTCAAAATTCACTGGAAAGAGAGGGTGCCTTCAGCTGTGCCGCATCCTACCTTGGGTATTTCAGATGCTTGCTAGCTCTGAACTTGATCGCGGATCAGCATCGATCAGGTGATGTAAAAATACTGTTTGGCTGGCTTTTGTAGTATGCACTTGCTTTTAGCTGTTGCGCTCACCTACATTTCTACTTACGCTGGCTAATTCATCGCGACGTACGTTGTTTCCTTCAACGCGGCCACTGACCTTTTACTATGCTTTGTACCCGACAGCTATCGGTGGTAGCACGACGATCGGCGCACAAGGCAGCTCGATCTGTACGTTACGCAGTCGCTTTCCGCGCTTGTACTGGGAAGCTCACACCTGTTGAGTTAAGGTTTTGCGGACTACCATGTACAACTAGCTTGATATTTCTGCAGCTACGGGGGTATACAGTACCTGTTCTTACAACAAAGATCAAAGCACCACAATGTCCGACTTGTGGCGCCGTTTTTCAGACCGAGCATGTTGGTGCACCAGGGTACCTTAACCAGCAAAAGTGGAGGCAGGTGAACCAGGCAAACGTGGCCAAGGGATTCTCTCCAATCCCGGCCAAAGACTCAAACGATGTATCCGAGATTCCTGCGTTGTTTGTTCCTGGGCTGCGCAAGCGTGCTGTGTCGGATAAAGCCATGTTGAGCGGTGATCAATACAAGACGCTTGTCGAAAATATCGATGACGCTGAGCTTCGTGCGGTTTTCTCCGGTGAGAAAATACAGGGATTTATCGATCCCAACGACATGCACTCGAGGATGCCAAAGGAATACAAAGAAAGTGAAGTGGGCACCAAAGCCTTGTCCTTTGAATCGATAATTGCAGCGCGTGTAAGGCGCCGGGCAGAACAGGGCCGTGACCGGATAATTTGTCAGCGATGCCACTCGCTTAAAAATTACAATCGGATCGATCACTCATGGAAGGAGGACATTGCTTCGGATCCGCGGCTGCTAAAGTTCCTGCAGTATAAAGCTAATATTCTTATTGTGGTGGTATGTGACATATTTGACATACCCGGGAGCCTTATTCCCCACCTTGGCGATTTTATCAGCAGCCGGCATCCAGTAATACTTGTTGCTAACAAGGCAGATCTGCTGCCGAAGGATTACCACGAGGAGCGTTTGATGATGTGGTTTAAGCGCTTCTCTAAGAGTCTTGATATCAATATCAAGTCGGTACACTTGATTTCTGCGCTAAAAAACCTGGGTACTCGCAAGCTGGCTGCCGATATTACCGAGCGGCGGAGAGCTGGCCAGGACGTATATATGGTTGGTCGCGCGAATGTGGGCAAGTCTGAGCTTATTAACGCATTACTGCGAATTAGCATGGGCGGCTCGGCGCACAAGGTACTTGCTTCGCACATTCCTGGAACGACGATGGGGTTGTATGGTATCCCCATGCGTAGATTTGTAAAATCGCTAGTGCCAATTGACGGAGCGCCAGCACAAGATCGACAGGCAAACCTCTTTGATACACCAGGTATATTCAGCAACAAATCCATTATCAGTTATCTGAATAATTCGGAACTGAAGATGACGGTCTGTCAGAAGCGAGTAAAACCGCTTTCATTTATTCTTGGTCTTGGCAGATCTGTCATGCTTGGCGGTCTCGGACGTCTTGATCTTGTTGAGGGACCCACGCGTGTTTTTGTGACTATCTTCTCCAACATTCGTCCGCATTTTACGCGCATCGAACGTGCAGACGAGCTTACAAAGCGTATGGAGGCTGGTAAGGATACTATACTAAAACCTCCTGTGGGCGATGCAGATAGATTAAAGCAGTTCCCTCATCAAAAACTTGCTATGGAGCACGAGTTTGAAGGGCTCCACAAGCACCACGCTACGCTGGATGTGGTATTTGCCGGCGTTGGATGGATAGCTATCACTGGTCTGTTTGAGCGGGCAAAGATAAATATTTACTCACCATTTGGCACTGGAGTCGGTGTGAGACCACCAATGATGCCATTTGAGTATAAACTTATATCTCCGCACACATCAATCACTCGCAAAACACCAAAGTAGGAAGCTGCGCTATTTCATGCTTTCTGCATTTTTACAGCTTTTCTCTATGCTCTGAAGGTTTCCCAGGCATAGGGCAAAAGATGAATATACACAAGAAAATACATTGTGTATGATGAGAGGTATAATAGATATTTAGTATATAATAAGCTGTCATTCAAAATAATACCAAACATATCTTGCTATAAATGTTGCCAAGTTAAACAACTATATAGTGAAGCATATATGCTGATCAAATTAATGGTAGCGTATTACTACAGGGGTTTTTTGTACAAGTCCAGTTCTCCAAACAAAAGTTTGGATACAAAATAGGAGAAGTATATGCAATTTGCAAGATTGTTCAGCAGGAGAGATAAATATTGGTATTTAGGAAAATTATTCTGGCGTCATTCGATATGGCAGGTCTGCGCCATTCAGGCAGTGTGTTTGCGTTGTGGACAGGGTGTCGTTTGTGCATGGGCAGAAGTGCCGTTGGCAGTGTGATTGGCATTATTTTTTGCAGTGCAGCCTGATAAGCAGAGAGCAGCTAACTCCCTTTTCACGGGCGACAAGGTAAGTTACATGTATTGCATTGCTATGTCATTGCTAAAAACATCTATGTTATGTGTATACTCAAAAACTACTACTAACGTCTTGTTGATATGTTTCTTGGTTCTTTCTTCTTGTCTCCCGGCGCAAACTGTACCCGCCAACTACACACGCCAATCATACACACGCTTTGTTTCTCTTGGCGCAAAACACAAGACTGCTTGCTGCCAAAAAATTATCTCGATTACCACAAATGCATTCATTTGATGCGCTAATAGGTTTTTTTTTTTAAAAAAAAAAAAACAATAAATAAATAAATAAATAAGGCAGATGTTGTAAGAGTAAAGTCTACTTTACAGCAATGGTCTCTGTCTATTCTTGAAACTACTGGAATGCGACGTTTTAAAATTTTTTATACTATCAATATACATTATACGCTTTAAACTAACTGATTTAGTTTTGCAAAAAAAAAAAAAAAAAAAATTAACTACACTCTACTATTTATCATGTCAGCGTATAGAAATTCAACTTGTAGCGTTAATAGTAAAGTTATTTTTGGCATTATTTTGCTAAACTACGCGTGACTGGCAAATCCATTGTTGCAAAATTAGCGATGCATTGTCATGCTTGTAGAATTTTTTACTTACTGCTTATTGTCAATCTTTGCATTATATTCGAACATACAAATAGATATAATTACAAAACCGCAAGTTACATGAGCTATACTAAAGTTCTAATACCGTGTCTTTTGGTAATAAAGTTAAGGTATCACAAATAAAATTGCGCACCTTGCGGCTTGCTATTAATATTAATATAGATTATAGCTTTAAAACTTATAAACATGTATCTGGTTGTGCAATAACACTACTAACTACTATTTTACTACACTAAAGCAAAGATAACTAGAGCTTATTGTTTACAAAAAAAAATTGCAAACAACATCTACAGCATTTTCTACATCAGAGAAATGTTCGCAAGCCAACATTAATAAATAGCACTGCCATTTTCACTAGCTTCCATCCCCTTTACAAAGGGGACATGTGCACTCACGGTCATGGTTGTAGCAAACAAGAAACACCATAACGATGGTGTCCCGGGTACTAAAAAAGGTTGTGCATGTAGGGGTGGGCGTTGTTCGGTGCCGCACTTTTGATATATAGTAGTTTTGTGGTTAAATAAAATAAGGCAGAAGCAGCGAGCGTAGATCAGGAGTAACAACAACAGCAACTTTAACACCCCGCTTGGATCCGACACATCGTCAATTTTATGCTAGTATATTGCTTTCCAAAAGTACACCGCTGTAAGGAAATAGCCACTAGTATGACAATGGTAAGCCACAATGTCGATTGTGTTGCGCATGGAAGGATAACTGCATTACGCATTTTGACTTTCTACGTCTCCAGCTGTCCCTTTCCATAGCGGCCTCGGCTGTTACACGAGGAACATCCGTCCAGAAATCAGGACGGCGCTAAAAACAAGGTCACGTAAAATTGAGCGTATGGGCACCTCCGTTTTGCTTTTTAACAAACTATTGTTTAACAACCGCGAGCATTGTATGGATGTTTCAGTAACACTGGGTCACACATAATGATAGAAGCGACAATGCCAACCTGCCGTCATTGGCATTCATGCAATATCATTCCGCCTATAGGCACGTGATTCGGATGATTGGACTCGAGGGGTGTGCGGCCTAAAGCCTCTCACCTTTTTGGGAGTTTACAGACGCGCCAGCTCTTCCTTTACACTGACATTTGGTATATTGCATTTGTGCTAAATCTGCACAGTTCGGGCTCTCGAGTAGTGCATTCAGTAGCAATCACAACATCACTAAGAGGGTATATTCTCCATTTTAGTTAAAACATTGGAGAACGTCGAGGAAATGGCACCAGTTGACGATGCCGAGATTCTGGCGCAGTATGGGCTTGACAGTTTCACCAACACAGTCTTTGGACCTGGTAATGCAGCAGCAAATGAGGACTTTGGGCGCAGACACTCTGGACAGCAGGATGAAGCAGGACTGGACGGGTTCCAGGAGCTATCGATATCCGGGCGACGGCGGCAGCGAACAGGCGAGGATGAGACTGGTGAGCACAGACGACGGCACGGCGGTGAGAGAAAGCGCCATGGGGAGTACGACGATGACGATGGTGACTATGACGACGATGATGGCAGATACAGTAACAAGCAGCTACACGATTCGATATCTGGCGGCGAAGTCGCAGTGCACAGCCTTGCAATCAGTGACCGAGACCCACTGCATGTCTACCAATCAGTCGCGGCAGTCCTGGAGAGCCGGGGGGACAGACAAGCTATGGGCGACATGGCGTACCGAGCGCAATTTAGCATATCAAATCGGAACTTTTCGCCAGCAGCATTCATGCAGACGGTGCACAACGACACATCGTACGGAGACCTTGTGCAGGGCGCGCGGCTGCTGCGCGAGTCTGTTTCGCAGGGTACCGAGGCGCTAAAGATTCTGGTACATAACAACTTTGACCGGTTTGTGGATGCTCGCAACAAAATTGATCTTTTGTACGACGAGATGAAGAAGCGCTCGTTGAATGACCAGGCAGAGTTTGGCACTCGTGCTTTCAACCAATCCTTGCAAGGCACGACGCGCAAGGCCGACGAGATATACAATCCAATTATCGAACGGCGCGCACGAGCCGAGAAGATCCGCTCGACACTCAGTGTGATTGAGAGGTACAAGTTTTACTTTAACTTGCCGTCCAGTCTAATCGAGTACACGCGCAAGGGCCGCTTCGACGTTGCGGTGCGTGAGTACAAGAAAGGACGGCAGCTGCTACAGGCGGTGACAGACAATAGCATCGATGCGACTGGTGAGGCAACGCCTGATGACACGCAGGTAACAGCGCTTGGTAGGATATTTCAATATGTGTGGAAAGAGGTGCAGGAGAGCGTGGTGGAGCTACGCAGCGCGCTGTTTAGGCGGCTTGGGCAACCGAGCCGGACATACAGCGAGCAGGAGAACGTTATTCGGTATCTGCTCGAGATCGACCCGGGTGAGAAGGACCCTGTAGCATTTTACTTGGAGAACCAGCATATGTGGATTGTCGACAAGATGGAGGAGGACTACAAAGATTATCGACTGCGGGCGCTGCAGGCCAACCACCACCAGCAGCAGGCCGAGCGCCATCGCACACTTGGCAGCAGCAAGGCCGCGGCCAGCGCTGGGCACGACCCAGCGGTTGAGGCCGAGCGTCGGGCAGACGAGCTAAAGCGTGCATTGGAAATTGAATCATTTGAGGATTTCCCTGCGTTTTCGCACGGACGCGACGCCGAATTCCGGGCATGGAAGCATATATACGGTGCTGTGCGCGCGCTGTCTCAGACGCTCGTGCGGCGGTTGCCTGACTTTTGGAAGCTCAGCCAGGCTTTTATGGAGGAGATGTACCAGAAGCCGGCGGTGGCGGGAGCAGGGCGGCGGCGGCGGCAGGGGCTGAATCTGGAGAGGGTCTCCAAATGCCACGCGTTACTAGAAGGGATTATTGAAAGATACAGCCAGTACGTTTTGCGGCTGGCTGGGATCCTCAGCGAGAGCGACACGATTGTGGAGATAAACTCCCTGGACAGCACGGGCATTGTGACGACGCTGCAGCGACTGCCTCAGACGCATGCGTTGCTGACAGGCCATTTCATGACGGCAATCACGGAGCTTGTGGTCAACACAGCCAACGATATCGAGGCTATCGACATGGCACAGGAGCCGGCGATTATCCTGGCAAATCTGATTAGCCAACTCAAGGCTGGTCTGACACTCTTCCTTTGTGAGATGTGGAGCCGCGACGCGCGGGAGATGACGCTGCATGAGAACTGGCGGCTACATCACGGGACCAGTTACTGGCCAGCGTTCTACGTTGGGCGGCGCGACCAACACGCTGCTGAGGATGCTCCTGCAGTGGTTGCGGAGACGATTGCCAATACCGAGCTTTTGCCCCTGTTTTTGCGAACAGCACAGACAATTACCGGCCAGCTCGGCACGATTCACGCAATGTCGTTGCAGCCTGGCAAAAGCACGCGCACAATGATGCAGGGTCAGACTCCCCATTTCGACGCTAACTTTGACGAGGTGCAGCGCCAGCAGAGTGAGCGCTCTCACAAGATGCACGACATGGCACTGGCACACGTACGTCGAACGTTCTTTGGTACCATGTACTCGTTTCTTGACACACTCCACGCGCTGGCATTTGGTGCCGGCGGCCAGACACCTATGAGCGCTGCATCGCCTGCTGCAGTACTGCAGATGGAAGTCCCAGGAGCCTCAATGCTTGACAACAGTGGCAGTGTACGGCGCCGGCGGCTGTCGTTTAACTTACCTGGTAGGAGCGATGTTGCTGGCGAGGCAGCGGTTAGACGCAGGCACTCGATTGACGGTTCTGAGCAGGATGGGAGCCGCAGACGCGGTGAGCGTAGCTTCTTTGTACTGGCGACTCTTTGCAATCTGACAGCGTTCAGATTGTTTGTGGTACCGGATCTGCTGCACTCAAAGGCTGTACGTTACACGCTCAAATTGGATGTTGCCGACGAGCTGCGGCGTCTGGAACGGCTGCTGCGCCGACTGGACGAGATGATTTTCTCGTACTATGTACGTGACAAGTCTCAGCAGCTGGGAGCCATTGTGCGTCGCGGCGTGCTGATGGGCGGCTTCAGCTGGGCCACTACAGAGATGCCCCGAGACACACAGCCATATGTCTCCGAGGCGCTGCTGTATCTTGTGTTTACACACGCCGAGATCATGGATCTGATTGCTGAGGTTGGTGCTGGCGCTGAGCACCATATGGTTAAGCAGCAGCCACTGACTAAGCGCGTTTTTCAGGTACTGACGGCCAACCTGGCGCAGGATCTGCTGGAGTGCGTTCGCGCTATTGACGCATTCAGCGTTGGGGGTATGTTACAGTGCGTGCTCGAGGCCCTTGTCATCAGCCAGACGCTGCAGATGTACATGACTGCGCCCGCAACCGAGTGCTTCCGTCTCCTCCACGCCTACGTCCGCGCTGCATTTGACCGCTCCCAGGAGCGCGCTCGAAAGCTTGCGTCGCAACAGGGCCGTGCCCTGCCTGTTCCAGAGCCCAGCGACTTGCATGAAGAAGATGGCGTGCGGCTATTGCCTGCGCACTGGGACCTTGTCCACGGGCTTATGCGCGACTGCACACGCAGAACCCAGATTCAGTTTCGCTGCTTCCAGAATTCCCCACCATCGTAGAATCCGTAGCTTCCCCATCTATTTTTTTTTTTTTTTTTTTCAGCGCGTCACGAGAAAAATGCAGTTGGGGCCAATCAGGACCCACTGCAGCACACGGAACGCGACAATGCAAAACAGTGTCAACTTTCTACGCGCGCGAGCAAGAAGCGCTTTCTGGTTCTGGGTTGTCCCACACATGCATTCTCTTCTCGTCGGTGTTTAGAATCTTTCTCTACTTTCCGTTGGTCCGGCTGGAACTTATAGCAATTTGCTCTCTTTATTCTTAAGCAACAACAGATAGTGCTGCTTGTCAATTTCTGCACCTACACTTTATGATACACAATGACGCAAAGAAGCAACAAGGAGAACGCAGTCTGCGCGGCACCCCACGTCCTGACTTCCAATGGGCATCCCAGTGTGCCAGCCAAGGATCCCCACGGACTGTCCACGAAGGAGCCCCAAGCGTCCAAAGAGTGCCACGCAGTGCGCAAAAGAGCGTTTGCCAAAGTAGAGGACAGCCCATGCGCTGTGCAGTTGCCAGGGGAGGCGAAGATAGCTATTAAGCGCAGATGTGCGGAGATGGGGATACGCAAGCACTCGTCGTTGTCTTCAATGTCGACCAAACACACGCGCGCGGCTAAGCGCCAAAGCACAGTATCATCGCGATCCGCATGTAAGCGCTCATCCACGACCAAGAAGCCCTCTGGGTTAGAAGCTTGTGAACTCATAAAGTCAGAACTCTCGTCAGAGGCCACGGTGATTTTGCTGCCGTCAGACGGGGTTGGCCACGAGAAGGATGCCGCTACCTGTGTTGCAGATTCGGTATCACTTGAGTCTCAAATCACGCTTGTGACACCCTCATCACCGGCTCGGCTCGGGCCTGAGCTTCTTCCCAGCGAGCCTCCAGACTTTGAACACGAGGCGCTATGCGCGGACGATGACCTATCTAGCACGCATGACGAACTTGAAGATTTCCTACGCCATGTTGAGCGGGAGTTTGGGACAGGGCTTGAATGTGGCTTGGCGCGCCATCCCGATCTGTCGCGCAGGATGCGGCCGATTCTGGTGGATTGGCTGATGGAGGTAGCTGCTGACTACCGCATGCATAGGCAGACGCTGCATTTAACCGTTCAGTACCTCGACCGCTTCTTGGCCAATACTACATTGCAGGTTGCACCAAGCATGCTGCAGTGTTACGGCACCGCGTGTCTGTCGATTGCAATGAAAGCCGAGGAGCAGCGCGCGCCATCGCTGTCAGAGCTTACAGATTTTTCTAAGGACGCGTTTAGCCGTGACGACTTGAAGCAGGCTGAGATCGACGTGCTTGTTGCGCTTGGTTGGAAGCTGGCAGTGCCTACGGTTTTTGAGTTTCTGTGCATAATGTTCCAGCGGGCTGCCCTGCACCTCCCTGATCACTTTGCCGATTTGGCCATACCCCGTGTGAACGCGAGCGGTGGCGATGTATCGATATGTCCTGCAACCATCTCCCGTCGCTTCAAGGCACGGCAATTTATAGCCGCTTGCGACTATGCAGACGCGCTACTTCATCTCCAGGACACTTTGCGCTTTACAGCTTCAGAGGTTGCGGCTGCGTGCTTCTATCTGGGCACTGCACCCAGCAGTTTAGACGGCGCAGCTTTTACGCAATGTACAGGATATCCCTTTTCAGCAGCCTGGCCTGTTATTTTACATGTAAAGCGCCTCAGAGCAGCTCTTGACCCAGCCTCTGCCACGCTGCTGTGCGCCCGGCCATGCTGTGACTCCAAGAACCGCCATTCCAGTCACTTGAAACGCATCCGTTCTGGGGAGCTGTGGGCATTTCAGCCGCACCACGTGCACCTGCTTGGCGAGTTTGAGGACTTTTTTGCTGCTCGGTAGAGCAAGCCTTATAGATTTAATAAATACTGCTATGCCAGAACAGCAAAATTGGTAAGAAACAGCCTAGACTGGCTGCCTGAGGCTCGATTGCGTCGACTCTGCATCTTGCTCTAAAGCCGGCCACTGTACTGGGTCTGCCTTGCGTAGCCGTATTTCAACCTTCGTTGACATAAACTCGTATGACGACATGCTTGGGTCGATACTGCCGTGCAATCGAATCGTATCGTTGCAAATGCGTCCGGCGCCAAACACAAGATGCAGATCTACAGTGTTGCTATCAATAGCCACCGTGCTTTTCTCGCGATTGATCTGCTTGGCGTATATTGACACAACCACATCATCGGCGAGCTGGTAAAAGTCCCTGCGGCACTTCTCCGTCTGCGTCTGCTCTACTGGCTGTGTGCCAACAAACAGGTGTTCGCCGCGCCTGCATCCTTTGATTTGCATGAACTCTTCAAAATCTGTGGCCCGCGGCTTGCAACATGCCCATCCCTTTGTGCCCTCGTGGAAAAGCGCCTTTCCAGGATGGAACTGGCACTGCTCAGCACCCCGCGAGCGCTCCGCAGATTCGTAGGTTGCATCGCATCCGTTCCGCTTGCACTTTGTGCCCGGCTTTATCTGAACGCCCGCTGGATCCTCATCAACAACGTGTTTTGCCTGTGGTTTTTGCGGTTTCTCGGCATTCGCTTCTTCCGTAGTTGGTACGGGCGCCTCTAGTGGCTCCGGAAGCACATCATCGTACTTTGTAAGATCTGCTTTAAACGGATCATCCTTGTGCTTGGGCTCGCTCGAATGTGAGCCAAGCTTGCAGCCACCAATTTCCAAGAAGTCATCGAACGAATGAACTCGAGGCTTACAGCATGTCCACCCCTTTACTCCTTCGCGAAATTCAGGTTTGCCTGGATGGTACTGGCATGCCATTGCGTCATTCGAAGTTTCCTCGTAACTCTGGCCGCAGCCATTGCGCGTGCACGTAAGCATTATGTGAGTCTGGCGATAGATTGGTTAATTCGGGATTAAGTAAGAAGAACCTAATAGAAAAGGCAACTGCCAGCTTCTAATTCAGAGAAGCGTAGAAAGTTCATGTAAAAATGAGAGTGGGGGGGGGGCTTTGGACCAAACGTTTGAGGGTCTTTGCTGACTGTTGGCTTTTTCTGGATAAGGGGAAGAGGCTCAATTGGAAACTATTTCTGTTTTTCCTTTTCAGCAAGCGCAGTCCGACGCTGCCTGCGAGTTCTGGTTTGAATTAAGCGTCACATCAATCATCGACGTGTTATTTGCCTCATTCGCATTAGAGTCAGTTCCTGGAAGCGCCAGCGCAACTTTTTTAAACAAAGCCTTCACGTTGTGACCAGACTTTGCACTGGTTTCCATAAACATGACATTGAGATCGCGAGCTTTGTCCTCGCCTTCCTTGGTGGCTACCTCTCTTCCATCTTTTAGGTCGGCCTTGTTACCAACAAGCACAATTAGCACATCGTTTCCGCGCTCTGCATGGACAATATCAATCCACTTTGAGGTCTGCGCAAAGCCCTCGCGGTTGGTGATGTCGTAAACCACGAGCGCGACGGACGAGTCGCGGATATAGCTCGGTACAAGACTTCTGAACCGCTCCTGACCTGCAGTGTCCCACAGTTGCAACCTCACTGTTCTATCTTCAAGATACATCGTTTTGGACAGAAAATCGATCCCAATCGTAGCCTGGTATGTTGTGTCAAACATGTCATACATGAAGCGAGTAATTACAGATGTCTTGCCAGCTACATGGCTGTGGAAAATGTGTGGTATGTATAGTCGGTCTGTTAGCACTGCTGCTGGCAAGCTGGTTGTGAAAACCCCCCCCCCACTGACAATACTTACCACCTTGCTCTCCAAGAAACACTAGCTTGTGTTTCCGCAGGGGATTGGCGCCGTCCTGAGTAGCCATTGCTGTCTGCACAGTGTTGTTACAAGTCCGTAATTAAGGTCCAGGTGGAAAGTATGAGGGCTGTCGCGATTGCTCTGGTGGTGCAAATGAAGCAAAAAAAAAAAAAAAAGTGGTATGGATGCTCAAGAATGCAGGCTCATTGAAGCAAGAACAATCCAACTTGAAGCTGTGGGCGGGATATCTGTTATGCTGCGCAGGCCAATCTCACACAGTTGATCCACAAATATATCACGAAAACTTTGAGCATAGAGACATCCAACCACAGTTCACTCATGCTATTGATCTTGCCAGCTCTTCAGTTGCTATCTTACCACTTTTGCCTCACACCCACTTGCTGCCTCTTCATTTTCTCTGAACTGACATTATAGATATTTTTGTAAGAATACACCTTGGTCGTCGAGTACAGCATACCGATGGGTCGTGGCGGAAATAGACGTTCAAGAGGAAGAGGAGGAAAGAGCAGCAATGTAAGTGCAAGATGCAGATACATACCACCTGTATATGTCTGGCGATGTGGTACCACGATGAACACGCACATAATAACCACAACTCATCAGAAAGCGCAACCATTACACCTGCTTGGAGTATAGGGAGAGAGGAAGCCATATGTAAAGTATGAGGAACTGCCACGCGACAACGAGGCCTTTCGCAAATACTACGCAGCCCAACAACTAGTTGGTGAGGAGGAGTTTTCTGAAATGGTGGAAACAATGCGCATGGCCCTACCGACAAGCTTCCGAATTACCGGCTCGCGCAAGCAGGCGACAGATATCCACGAGCAGATAATGACCGAGCTGATCCCCTCAATCAAGGATGTCAGCATTGAGGGCGCAGAGACCGAGGCGCCGCACCCGCTCGAGTGGTACCCGAACGAGCTTGCGTGGCAATTTAGCATCCCACGCTTTGTGTTAAAGAGGTCTCCAGAGCTGAGCCGATTCCATGCGTTCCTTGTGACCGAAACAGAAGTAGGTAATATTAGCCGCCAGGAGGCCGTCAGCATGGTGCCACCGCTGCTGCTGGATGTGCACGGGGACCACCTTGTCCTGGACATGTGCGCTGCGCCAGGATCGAAGACTGCACAGCTGGTAGAAGCCCTGCAGGCCGACACGGACACCGGAGCAACGCCGCGCGGGGTGGTGGTCGCAAATGACGCAGACTACAAGCGTGCATGCATGCTAGTGCATCAGATGAACCGCCTGAACAGTCCAAACGTTATTGTCACCAACCACAGTGGCGAACATTTCCCCAATATCTACGCACCTGCGTCCAAGGAAGGGCCCCAGACTCGTGCAATAGTGCAGTTTGATCGCATCCTTTGTGACGTGCCCTGTACGGGCGATGGGACGACGCGCAAAAACGTACGTGTGTGGGAGACGTGGAAACCCGAAGACGCCTACGGTCTCAATCCCCTTCAGTCCAGGATTCTTCAGCGCGCTGCCTACTTGCTCAAGACTGGTGGTCGGCTGGTTTACTCGACGTGCTCGCTCAATCCTGTCGAAAACGAGGCCGTGGTGGCCCATGTACTCGATAAATTTGGTGGCGCACTCAAGCTTGTGGATGTTAGTACACAACTGCCGGCGCTTAAGCGGCGTCCGGGCTTACATACTTGGAAGATCATGACCCGCGATGGGGTTAACCATGACTCTCCTGCAAGTGTAAAACCCGGCGATGTTAGTCGCAGCGTCCGCAGAAATCTTGAGAGTTTTTTCCCGCTCGCACCAGCCCGTATGGAGCAGTTGCAAATCGAGCGCTGCATGCGTATCTACCCGCATTTGCAGAACACTGGCGGCTTTTTTATTGCTGTCATTGAGAAGGTTGCTCCGATTAGCGTCGTTGAGAAGCGAGTTGCTGCCGAGACAGAACAACCCGCTACAGACTCAAGTGCTTGTTTGGAAGTAAAAGTAGACACAGGGGGTGAGATAGAGTCTGCGTCAGAGGTCGATAACAGCCAGGTTGCTGCCAAGCGGGCCAAGCTTGATGAAGCGCAGGACTCTGAAAAGTCTGACGTAGGGCTGGCGTCTTACCAACCAGACAGACCCCGCGACGAGCCAGTTCTGCGCGAAAGCCCCTTTGTATTCTTAGATCCTGCAGAGGGCGAGCTAAAGACGATTTTTGACTTTTACGGTATTAAGGACAACGTGCCGCAACGCGGATTCCTTAGCCGCATTGAGAATGAGCGGTTCCGCTCGGTGTACTACGTTGCGGATTCAGTACGCCAGCTTATGGAGCTTGGTGGGCAGCGTCTGCGCGTGGTTAATACTGGAATTCGTGTCTTTGGCCGCAACTGTGTTAAGGACGCTGGCTGTGAGTTTCGACTTGTATGCGAAGGTGTGTCGCAACTGATGCCGTACCTTGCCGACAAATATATTGTGGATGTGGCTTTCCGCGACCTCAAGGTGCTCCTTGAGAGCGTTAACCCGCTTTTCACTGAATTATCTGAAGAATGTCAAACGCGCATAAAGGCCGTAGAGCCGTTATCAAGCATAGTTGTGTGCTATGACCCGACCAAGCACAGCCTCGCTGGCGCCGCGCCCGACGAAGAGAAGCCGCATGTGCGGCTCACTGCCATGTTGGCGATCCCGTGCTGGCGCGGTCACGCTTCTCTTAGCGTGCATGTAGACAAGGCTCAGCTCTCTTCTTTGATCCGCCGCGTGCTCGGCCATGTAGTTGACAGAAAGGACACGGGCAGCTCTCAGTTGGCAAACAACATCAGGTCGCAAGTCAAGACACCTGCCGCTGATACCGGTTCGCCTGCATCAGGCGCTGACGGTTCGTCCTAGCCGCCGGTCATGTGATATTTTCATCCTGGCGTGTGAAAGCACATCAGACAAAAGCAACTTTTCAATCACTTATCTTGGTTGCGCGATAGCTTCTCTTCCGCTTCTTGTTGCTTTAAGGCCAGATTAACTCGTTACAACTACAATTTCCACTACAATGTCGAGCCTTAGAATTTTAGTTGGCGTCAAGCGTGTCGTCGACTCTGCGGTCAAGGTGCGCGTGAACAGCGCGCAAACTGGCGTCGAGACGACCAACGTCAAGCACAGCATGAACCCCTTTGACGAAATAGCAGTCGAGGAGGCGCTTCGGCTGCGAGAGAAGCACGGTAAGGACAAAATAAAGGAGATAATTGCGCTATCGTGCGGCCCTACCAAATCCCAGGAGACTCTCCGCACTGCCTTGGCTCTAGGTGCCGATCGCGCGATCCACGTGAAGTCAGACGATGTGCTGGAGCCGCTTACTGTTGCGAAATTGTTTAGCAAGATTGTGAACAATGAGAAGCCTGATCTTGTCATTCTGGGAAAGCAGGCTATCGACGACGACTCGAATCAGACAGGGCAGATGCTAGCTGGGTTGCTGAACTGGCCGCAGGCGACGTTTGCATCCAAGGTCGACATCAATGACAATTCTCTCGAGGTTGTGCGCGAGGTTGACGGCGGCTTGGAGACAGTCTCCTCGTCACTCCCGGCGATTGTCACAACCGATTTGCGTCTGAATGAGCCTAGATACGCCTCACTGCCCAATATTATGAAAGCCAAGAAAAAACCTCTTCAGACTGTATCTCCCGCGGATCTGGGCGTCGAGGTGAGAAATCGGCTGCAGACGCTCAAGGTAACTGAACCACCGAAGCGACAGGGCGGGAAAATTGTTGCCAGTGTTGACGAGCTGCTTGAAAAGCTACGCGAATCCAAGGCATTATAGGTTTTCTATGTTTTACTTTCTGAATACATTGCGCGCACCAGAACTAGGACAACACAGCAGATGCGGATCAGTATTGGGGCCACCTATGCGAGAAAATATAACTATCTCAGTATAAAAAAGAACGGGATAATAAAAGATAGCGGCAAAGTCCAAAGCCCGCGCAACTCCATTATAAGCTCTATCCGAAGAACTGGTGCGGCTACAACCCGCAACGTGTTAGCGTGTCAAAAATAAATCCAGTGGGTCCCTCTTGCCTGGTGGAAAGCCAGGCGAGGTCAGCGTGATAGTAGATGTATTGCAGTGTGGAAATAGGACTTTACTTTAACTTGACGGAATAGCTTGTATTAAACAGTGGGGTGGGGGTTATCAACCCAAGCAAGTCCAGCGAGAGGTAGTAGACGTATTGAAGTGTAGAAAAAAAACTAGATCGCTAGAGAGATCAATGTTGGTGTCCAAAGGCCACGGCGCCCATCATGGGCTCTAGCAGAAAACCCCGAGTACAGCTTCAATCCACAAAGTGGCGGCATGCCGAACTAATCCGGCAGGTCTTCTTGCTTGGCTGATGACCAGCCAAGGGTGCTCTGAGGGTTACAAAACCCAAGCATCCGGTGAGAGAATGAGCGATTTGATGGTGGCGCAGTAGCTTTGGCGCATATCATTCCTTTGTGGTTATGTGGTGCTTGGCCATACAGGCAACCTGTCAGAAATACCAACACGAAAACAACCAACCCAAGCGAGTCCAGCAGATTGTTGCACTGTCCCGCCCATATCATGTTGACTCCATTAAGAGGGTTTAATAAAGCTATTCGTCGATCAAAATCATAATCCAACCGTACGGGAAAAAGCGCAATTAGAATATCATACTATCCTTATCTTTGCAGCACAAAATGCACCCAGCACTCGCCGACCACCTCAACCCGGGCTGCGTGGAGCTTGCGGAGAAGCTTACCAACTGTCATGCTGAAAATAGATGGGCCAAGTTTCTTGGAAAGTGCAATGCACTGAGCGAGGCGCTTAACAAGTGCTTGGGAAAGGAGTTTGAGGTTCGCCGCAAGCGGCAGATGATCGAGTCCCGGGCTCGCTGGGCCAGAATTGAAGCTAGGTGGCACGAGATGGATATGGACGACAAGGAACACGCGGAATTCGAGCGTGCACAAAGAGAGCGCAAACAGGAAAACTAAATGCGAACACTAAAATAAAGGAAGCATGGTAGCACCAGTCGCACTATGCGGCGCGGCATGCTATCTGCAGGTGTGAGCTTAAGCCGTGCACTTGCCTTTTAAGCAAGTTAAAAAAAATTTAAAAAGCTATACGTTAAGCAGTCTTGTTTCTGAGTTAGAGTAGTGGTGTCTACCTCGAATGTTATTATTGTGTTTGTGCTTTGGGATGTTTGCTGCTTTTCTTGTAGTGCTTTTAATGCAAATAAATTGGTGTAGACTATCTGTACTTTATATGTTATCTTTAATCCAAGGCAATGGATCACCGTTCTAATGACCTGTGTGTGATGGCGATGGTGTATGTATTATATTAATATATTTAGTTTACGGCAGAAGAAAGGCTCAAATTATGTTTAATATTTTCAGACAATGTTATATGCTAGGTGGTGTTGCCTGGCCAGTTTTGCTTTTCATGCAAACCAATTAAATGTCTTCAAAGTTATAGAATTTTGTCGCATATAACACATTCACTTATTTTACCTAGCGTTGTCCTTGAACGGACGAGCGGGCAAAAGATAACAAAATGCGTAAAACAGATTATATATAAAGAAGGAATAAAAAAAATCCAAGGAGCATTGACGATGAAAGTGTTGCAACAGAGGTGTACCAAAGTAGAAGGGAATGTAGGCATATGCATGCTACAGCGGCGACGTGCGTGGTAGCTTATGTGCGAGATCCGATGGCTCGGCACCGGAGGCAGAGGTGGCGTCAGGGTGCAGAGTGCGGAGGTGGGTTAGACGCGTGGCGGGGGTGGAAAAGGTTTTAGGGCAGTGGTCAATGGGGCAGGCAAGTGGCCGCCTTCCAGAGTGCATGCGCTGATGACGGGATACCTGGTCCGGCCGTGAAAAAGTCTTGCCGCACTCGGACTGCGGACATTTGAAAGGACGCTCGCCAGTATGGATGCGCATGTGTTTAGTCAGGTTGGATGACTCGGAAAAGCGACGATCGCAGCCGTCAAAACGGCACTTATACGGGCGCTCGCCTGTGTGAGTGCGGCGGTGAATAGTCAACGCAGAGGAGACCGCAAACTCTTTGCCGCAGCCGTCCTGCACACACTTGAAAGGACGCTCGCCAGTATGCACACGCAGGTGCTGCTGCATTATGTGTGACTCACTGAATCGCTTAGCACATACGCGGCAGGCAAACGGCTTTGCGCCTGTGTGCGTTTGGATGTGCCGTAACGCGCGCTGCCTCTGCGTAAACGGCCTACCCCCGCGCTCGCAGCTCTCCCACGCGCACGTATAGCTGCTGCGCCCTGAGCCAATGTGTGTAACAGAAAGGTGCTCCGTCAGCGCGTCAATGGTCTCGTAGGTCTGGCCACAGCCTGTCCACCCACACCGGTGCCGGATCTGTCCCGCGTCCAGGTGGTCCTGGCACACGTGATTTATCAGCTCCTCAGTGTCGTGCGCACGCGTTCCGCACGATGCCCATCGGCAAAAAAAGCCCATCGTGAGCGCTCTCAGCTCTTGCTTTGCAAACTCGCCCGCGTTGCTCCTGCTGCCGCCCGTGCGGTTGGTCGCCACATGTAATTTGTACAAGTGCCGCACTAGCTCGTCTATGGAGGTGAACATCTGCGTACATGTCGACCACAGACATCGCTGCTCTGAGTCACCGCCTCGCTTGCTGTCATCTACTTGTGCGCTTGTACTACCGGCCTCCTTATCGTCTATCATAGCTGTCCATTTCTGAGAAGCCCCGGCATCATCTGATAATCCCGCCGACGATGACCGGGCTTTGTCGGCAATTCCGAGCGCGCTAAGCGAGGGAAGCGTTAGCGAACGGCCGCAACCAGCGCTCTCACATTCCTTGGAGCCTTGGCCGACGCGGTGTCCGTGCAGTGGTGGAAGTGTAGCGCGTTCTAAAGAGCTGCAGTTGGGCTGAGTGTTTCCGTTGCCATCCCCGGGCCTTCTGCCCAACCCGTCGAACATTGTACAATACACCTTATCTGTCAACCGCAACCCCCGGAGATAGTGTAAAAGACAGTTCTCCAAGTCCTGGTCAGCGTAAGTGCTGCGCTCAACTCGCTCACTGTCAAGCACTAATATTGGTGCTGCTGCCGTTGCTATTGTGCGCTTATGCGGAATCAAGCACTTGCCAAGTGAAGGCTCGTCAGGGTGTTGCTATGGGCCTGTTGTGTATTGTGAGTGTCGATATACGCTCCACCAGTGTCGTCGCCGATGGCATAATACCGAAAAAAAAACAAGCCAGAACTCCAGTGGTGTTCGCGTGGAAAATGTGCAAAGTTGCGCTTATCCACAGGTACTCGACAAAGTCCTCTAAAAAGACAGAAAAGCTCAGCAAATGCTATGAGAGGAAAGAAAGCATTAATGCCCAGTGTCTGATCCGCTTTGGCCCAAAGAGGGTGGGGGTGATGAGTTTTGCACAAACGTCGTGCCCATTGCACTTACCATTGTCATGTTTGGCAGCTTTTTATTCTTGTTCTTCTAACATATACGCAAATTCTAATATTACACCTTGCTGCATCTAGCATTTCTTTTCTCTGCAGCACTGCCTATATATTACACGTTTCATTTATAGAACTTGAATCTTAACGGCGCTACGCTTGCCGCTGTCGCCGCTATGAACATCTTTCGGCTCTCCGGAGACCTGCTTCACCTGGCGTCAATCTTCATTCTAATCGCCAGATTGCACCAGACAAAGTCGTGCGCAGGGATCTCGCTAAAAACGCAGTACCTGTATCTATTGGTATTTGCCACCCGCTATCTGGACTTGTTTCTGGGATTTGTGTCCGTGTACAACACGCTTATGAAAATATTCTTCCTTGCCTCATCCGGGTACATTGTGTATCTAATGTACAGTCCGTTGAAGGCATCTTACGACAAGTCGCTGGACTCATTCCGCGTTGAGTATATCATCGCCTTTGCCGCTGTCGTTGCGCTTGCGTTTCCTCACAAGTATTCGGTGGTCGAGGTCCTCTGGTCCTTCTCAATTTATCTCGAGTCGTTGGCCATCATACCACAGCTATTCCAGATGACGCGTACTGGCGAAGCAGACAACATCACCAGCCACTACGTCTTTGCGCTGGGCGGCTACCGCGCTCTGTACATGCTTAACTGGTTCTATCGCTATTACACTGAGGATAACTATGTCGACTATATCTCCTGGATTGCCGGAATTGTTCAGACTGCTCTCTATGGAGATTTCTTTTATATATACATAACACGTGTCTTGAAGGGCAAGTCGTTCAAGCTTCCGGTCTAAGACCGGCGACGGTCTCCTTTCCTTTTTCCTAGTAATGCATTCCAGTTTGAAGTCGCCCAAACCACATTTTAGCTCTAAGCGGGCAGTCGCAACGTGACAGTAGGTTACACTGTGTTTACCAAAACCCAAATCAATAAAAACTAGCAACTTTTGCGTTAATAATGCTACTGCTATAGGTTGTCAACCCACCTGCCACCGCATATTCGCACCAGAGTGATCTGGAGTGGTGTGCTGGCTAAATCCTTTAAGCGCGCCGCTTGGCGTGTGCTTTTTCTTTTCAGCTTCCATCCGGCTAAGAGCTGCTTTCCTTGCCTCCTCCGCGGGGCTTGCGTCCTTGTTTACTGGTCCGTCTGCTAGCTTGCGCCCACCAGCCCCACCCTTGCCAGCTTGCCGTCCTTTACCTGTCCGCAAGCGGTCAGGGCTACTCGCTACATTGCAAGAAGCAGATGATGAGTGCACAGCAGAGTCATGCAACGCGCGCCCTTGACCTGGAAAGCTGATGCAGGATCCCATGTATTAAAAAAAAAATAGTATGTAGAGATTATAAAGTGGAAATGCAGAAAGATATTTTTCTTTTACAAAAAGAATTGGCGTGTGGATAAGACTATTTTTGCGGCACAACGTATAGCGGATTTAACACAAAAAGACAGCGTGTATGTGTCGTGGGTGGGGTAGAGGACTTGTCCCTGCAGGCACAAGCTCCGCGGAACTGTGTGGCTCGTGTCACATCATCTGCTTTTTGCTCAAACCAAAGTGGCCACTTTTGTGGCCATTCCTACAGTGCGCAGCAGGGGGGTAGCTCTGTTGTTTTACGGAGACCATAAATAAAATACAGTCTTGTCTGGGCAACCACTTGTTTCTCTATCAAGCAAGCGGACCACACATATGTACAGTGCAGGGATGCTATTTAGCAACCTCCATCAGTCTTGCATAGCGGACACGTACACTCTCGATCAAAAGAAAAGATGCCTGGCTCAGAGCCGATTGCCATGGTCAGTTGAACGGACCAAGTGCAATCAATTTGTCCAGCAAATGGGTAATGTGAGGCGCTTCGTGCATAAAGAGTTGGAGAATAGAGCAGAGTGCGTTGGCTGCCTTATAGAAAAGGGGCGTGAGATGCTTAAATATAGTTGTGCAGTGTTCGCCCTAGAAAACACTGTCAGACATGCTGCTGTTGTTGTTTGCCACACATTGGCATTGCTACTCCACCAATCCCCAACAGTCCAATCCGTTTGTGTTTTGTACCAATTTCAGCAGGCCGTCTAGATTGACCAAGGTAAGCATTTATGCGAGCCACACACCTGACGTCCAAATCGGGCAATATTAGGACCGTGCTGATTGTGTGTTGTTGCTGCCCAGCTCTGGCTGTGTCTGTAGTTACAGGCTGCCATAGCCAACAAGGCTAAATTCTGCATTTGTCATCTGCAACGGAGGGCGTAGTCGGGGCGCTTTTCCGCCCATAGCATGCAAGTACCTGCCCAGGTTTGGCACCATTTGGTCTTTTTGGGATGCAACTTCCAGGGCTTGTGCCACATGTGTGTTTGCAAATCTCGCCGCAGACATATGGTCATGGTGCTCTCTCAGTGCTGCAAACTCCCGCTTTCAACTGCTCTGCTTTCTATAGTTTTTTTTCTTTTTGCAAAGATAACGTTTGGAAATGTTATTTCCATTAAAAGAACAGATTGCTTGTATTGTTGGTAGGGGAGTTTTTTTCCACATGGGCGAAGGGGCTGTTGGCACTGTAGTTGGCATTGGCTTTGCGTCTCGAGCAGTGTAATAGGAAGCAATCGATAGTGGTTGTTCATGTCACAGGCCATTAGTGGGAGTAGTAGTAGCAGTAGTAGCAGCAGCAGCAGCAAAATTCAGTGAACTGTTAGCAACTGCAACAACCTATGGAGCACTAACACCAATGTAGATATCCTGTATCTGTTCTTTCCAGACACTACCAACATATTACAGCCATATGCATTGAATTTCAGTTTATCCATCCAAATATCAAGTCATATCACAATCACAGTATCATGTAATAACATTATTCACCGTATACTCCTCCCTAAGAAAATGTAGATAGATACTACAGTTTACATGTAATTTCTATAATAAAAAAGCATTAACAATACAAGAACAACTAATGTATCTATTTAAAACTACTAATAACTTGCTGTATCTCTTGGAATTGTTCTCCTAACTGCCTATGCAAACCGTGCTTGTCAACCACACACGCCAGCCATGTGGAAACTGTGTGTTGTGCTATGCAAAATGGCTTGTTAAAAAAAAATCGACTTGACTGACACAAATACTATTTTTGTGATGTGTTTAATTAGTTCTCTAAAAAAAAGTACACTCCGACTAAAAATGTCATTACCAAGCATGCCCATAGGGTTTACTCGTAGCAGAACCAGTGCTCATTTGCATCAAATCAGGGACCATGTACTTTCTAAACAACATGCAGTCCTATGTGGTCTTGTCGCAAGTGCGCAAGTGCGCAAGTGCCGCCAATTATCTACATCTGCATAAGCTGCGCCGAAGTAAGCTGAATCTGTCGCATACAGTCAAGCAGCCTGCGGATTTCCTCAGACTTTGCCACTGCCTCTTTGCGTAGGTGCTCTCGTTCCCAATGTAGATCATTAATGTCGTCGCCCGTCTCGCTGCTACCCGCTACTCCGTCCAAGTCACATACCTTGTGCGCCAAGACTATGTTGCGTGCACGACTTAATGATTGCTTGTACTGGCGCCGACACTGATCCAGGCCCTCCAGAAGCAGCCCGGTCTCCCTTTTATTTACAAACGTGTCAATCTGTAGAAGCTGCTCATTTATCTTGCGTGCCTGATCAAAAAACCGTGCTGTGTCGCGCATAAGGTCCTGAACGGCGCTCACTGTTTCCTTCATTTTAAACCACAAAACGCTGGACAAGGCCTGAGAATCTTATATTGGAAATTTTGAAAATAGCTAATCAAAACCACCACTCTCCTAAAAAAAAAGTAGTCAGCACTTGTAGACTATGGGGTGGGTCACCAATCCTATCGAATACTGTATTTCGCAAAAATATTGATGGTTAAGAATTATTCTGGCGTCATTTGGCATAGCGGGTTTGCGCCATTAAGGTAGTGTGTTTGCAATGTAAGCAGGGCGTCGTTTGCGCATAGGCAGAAGTGCTGTTGGCAGTGTAGTTGGCATTGGTTTTTGCAGTGCAGACTGATAAGCAGAGAGCAGCCAACACCATTTTTACAGGCGACAAGGTAAGTTACATGTATTGTATTGTATTCCCATGTTATTGCTAAAACCATCTATGCTGTGTCTGCTCAAAACTACTAATAATATCTTGTTGTTCTGTTTCTTGGTTCTTTCTTCTTGTCTACCGACGCAAAACACAAGACTGCCTGCTGCCAAAATTTTTACTTCGATTATCGCAAACGCCATTCACTTGATGCGCTAATACGTTTTTAAAAACAGTATACTGTAAACTTCTGCTTCAGTAGTTAAAAACACTATCATTTGATGTCGTGAATGTGTTAGCTACAATTCCATCTCCGCAGCCACGTTTCAGCTCTTCAGCCCCTGCTACTTTGCTACGGGAATTTACCACCATAAAGCATATGTCCTTCTCTTTTTGTTAAAACCCCGTAGCACGTAATCAAAAAAAAAAAAAATAGAAAAGAACTTTGTTGTCCTTATTGCATGGCATATGCCTAGTGATGTTTAATCTGGTCATCGTTCGCTTTCTGCATTCGACGCTTCAGCTGCCTTCGCTGTTCAATGGCAAATGTGACTTTGTCGCGTGACTTTGATATCCTATACAGAAATTCGTCGCTTCGAGATAGCGACTCTTGAACCAGCTGCACTAGTTGATCGCGATGGGCGGCCTCTTGAACATTGTAGACATCAATTAACTCCATATGTGCAGTGTCGGGGTCGTCACCAAGAAGAATGTTTAGAAATCTTCTGATGTGCTGGTTGTACTCGTTCTCTGCAGTTAGTGTCTCCATAAGATCCCATGCTATCATCTCGAGTAGATTGTTGCTCAGACTCTTCTGCACATGAGATCGACCAAGTGCATCCGGTATGTCAGTCAGTGGCCGCGTCGCCTCTACATCCCATTACGCCCAACATTTGTTGTTAGCTAATCAACATGTACAAACACACCCTCGCGTAAAACTCATGTATACGACGCGATAGCAATTGTACCTTTAATTGTTTCTTCCGTATCTCTCGGAAGCGGCGCGTGTGGTTCTGCTACAATCGTTTAGAAAAACGTAAGACCGAATTTCAGTAGTAGCCAGAACATAATATGCGCAGGCATGCTTGTCGCTACAAACAAGTACAATCATACTAATACCTACACCGATTCCATATTCTAGGACGTGGCGGAAGCTCCAAAAGCTCGTTGGAAGCCTCTTTGTCTACCGGAGATGCCCGCATTTGTCTTTCATAAAAGGGGGTTTAACAAAGACAATCTGCTGTTAGAACACATGGCTAAGCCGCTCATACAACTTTGTTGAAAAGCACTTTGTCCTTTCAAGCTAGCCTGAAGCTATAGAGTTAGTTACCTGATGGCGCTTGCATCGCCCTATATGTGTGGTGGTTTTAGTTAGCTATTATTGCGTGGTAACTTGGCAAGGTGGAGAGAGTGTGTGTGGTTATTGGAAACGACTTTGCTTATTGATTTGCTTGCACGCACACAGTTATAGCATGATATAAGGCCCAAATATGCGCCTTTATAGCTTTTGGGTTTTCACATGATGCTTTTTTTTTTTTTTCGCTGTTGTGCTGTGAACCTCACGCCAACGCCAAAAGCATATAACCAAGCCTCGCAGATATTCAAAAAAAAAAAAAAAAATGGATACTCTCTTATATGTTTTTAATAAAGTAAAAAAATTTATGTTAAGCAATCTTGTTCCTGGCTTAGAGTGGTAGTGACTACTTTGAATGTTGTTGTTATAACGTCTGGGTTCTGGGTTCTGGGTTCTGGGACGCTTGGTGCTTTTTCTGCGGCGCTTGGTGGATTTCTGCGGCTAATTGGCAGAGGTCAAAGTAT
Organism: Coemansia reversa NRRL 1564; assembly: GCA_002705745.1. Lineage (NCBI taxonomy): Eukaryota > Fungi > Kickxellomycota > Kickxellomycetes > Kickxellales > Kickxellaceae > Coemansia > Coemansia reversa. The sequence continues at coordinate 23,956 of KZ303519.1, read as the reverse complement.
TCCCACGCTGGAAAAACTCAGGGACCTCCTTTCCCCTGACACAGGCTGAACAGGATATGCCGAAAGTTTAACACAGCAGCAACATCACGACCAATGCCTCAGATTGGGATATGCATCGGAGGAAGCAGGATAGCACTACAACAGACTCAAGGCACTCCACATTCTTACAGAAAAAAGTCCATGGCAAGTGACTTTTTTCCCCATAGTCCGACCTTTCTAGGATATGCTTAGAGCTTCTAAACACATTCAATATACCCATACCAAGCTATATGCTGGGTGATGTTGTCTAATCAATACTACTTTCCATACAAATCAATCAAATTTCCTGAAAGTGACTGGAATTTGTCAGATATCGCGCATTCACTCATTGTACCTAGCATTGTCCATGGACGGAAGGTCTGACAAAAGCTAACAAAACACCTAAACGAAAATCATATATATGTAAAAAAAAATATGTATTTATAGTATGTGAATAAAAATAAAAAGACAAAAAGACTCCTGCCAGAATCGAACTGGCAAACCCTGTAGGATAAAAAAAATACCCAGTGGGCGTGATCCCAAACGCTCACAAAGAAGCCTAGAAAGACTGTACTGGTGCCAGAGAGTGACCAATGTTTAACACTGTAAAGAGCTGTGGCAGACAGAAGATGGCGTGTGGGAGGAAAAGGCTCGGTGGCAATGTGCGCGTGCATGCGTAGAACTGATAAAAGCCTTTGGAAGTAGAATTCGATTATTCTAGAGCTTAAGCCCGCCACCAATGGCCATCTCCTTGAGAGCGTACCGCGAGGTCGGATAAAACTCAGTCTCCACAGGCTCATCATGAAAGTCGCCCATTATAAGCTCCTGGTCGCTCAGCCCATCTAGTTCATCAAGGTTGCTTATACAGCGGCAAGTAAAAAACACAATGCGCTTGAGGTTCTTGTTGAAAAAAAAGTAGTTAAACGACCACACTGGTGCCTCGTCCTCGTAAGGATCAGACTCTGCCTCAGGGGCATATGAGTACACATCGCATTTGTCGATATTAATGACATCGTCAATACAATCCCACATTCGACTTGCCCTAAGTGTTGCCGGACATCCGACATTTAGCAGCGTGGTGTTCACGGATTTCATTGCGTAGTCTGGGCTCTCCTCTTTAATAAACTGATCAGCGCCGAGAGAGCTACACATATAAAGATTCAGATAAAAAAAATATAGTTGCCATTTGACAAACAATAGTGTTTCAATGAGCAGATGTTTACTTAAAAAAAAAAAAAAAGCTAAACACAGCCTGAATCGGGGAAGGTATATGATGAATATGCCTAGATTCAGACCTAGATTCAAGTCTGAGATTCATGCAGGGCGGTCATTGGGAGCAAGTCAATCGCATTGAGCTCATGCATGCGTGCAATTCTAGGTTCTAAACCTTGTGTCAATATACCCCCAACAAGGATATCACAATGCTTCGGATAAAACAACCCTGCAGTGAATATATTGCAAAGGCGGCAGTGGTTACATACCTAAAGTCATAATCTGGGAAACTGGCATTAAGCGTTCCAATAAGATAAAACAGCATCCTACGCGAGGCCGGCTGGGTGAGTGGCCCAAACGGTGATATAGTGTTAGTAAGTGAGCATTGTTCGGGCGACAGACCCTTAGACTCTTCCAAGTCCTCCTGGTACTTGTTCTCAAGATAGCGAAATAGTTTCTTATCTGTGCCAGCGGCTTTGCCTATGCATGCAAAGTCAGTATATGCAGATGCTGCAGCAGAAGAGTTAGCACGTGGTATGAGAGCACCGATAGATTACTTTACACACTTGCATACTTATAGAAAAAAAAAAAAAGAAAGGCGTGGCAGCGCCTTGGCTCTGGCTCCAAGTTCAAAACACAATAAGGAACAGAGGGGAAAGCTTGAAAAAAAAAACGCTGTGATATTTTCTAAAGAAAAAGTAGGCGCTATTGCGCATAGCCCTTACATGTAAGAGCAGTCGGGTCTACTTACACGAATATGCCTCTATTCTACCTAAAACATGGCGGTCGCCGCTAGTTGTAGGAAAGGATAAACGCGAGTTAAGCGTCCTGAATGACTTTATATCCAGATACTTCATATTCCGAAGAGAATTATTGAGGGATGGGTAAAAGTAAAGATTAAGATATTAAAGCACAATATATAACCGGAGTAGAGGAGAGGAACGAAGTCTTCATTAAGCTGTGAAACAAAGCTGTACAACCATTAGTGGAGGGGGGAAGAGCAGGGTGACTTTGTGAAATTGCAGCATTAGCCAATAGCGCGGTCAAATAACGTATCAGGTGACTGCATAAATGTTAATGCGAGTGTGACAAGTACGTTTGGATACATGTGACTTGCACACAATTGATGGCTATTTTAAGATTTACAGAGACAGCTTACTTGCACAGCTCAGCATCGTTTGAACTAAACAAATAACGACATAAAGCATTGCAGAAAAGATACAGATATATGGGCAATGTAGCTACACTAAAGCTGGTTGATAGAGTGACCAAAGGACAATGAGTGCACCATACCCCACACACATACATGTCATTTTCGATGTCTCTTGCCTTCGTCCCAATCATGCTGCTCGGTATTACGACCCCGTTTGGGTCCACGGCGAAAACTGCCGCCGCCATTGGCTACGTCACTTGCTTGTCGATCGCCAGAACCCTTGCGGCCCAAGAAAGCCGCGTTCGCATTCCCGGTGTCGCCGTCTTGCTTGCCTTGTCGTCCACTCGAGCCCCGAGAAAAGGGGGGATCGCTGGCCAAAGAGTATCGGCCACCACGGCTATGTCGACGTAGATTGTGATCTACTCGCGCAGATTGGTCAGGCAGTGTGCTGGCGTTGTAGTTAGCAGTGCTTGAATCGGAACCCCTGCTATCGCTATTTCTCGGGCGTCTTTCGGCTTCTCTCGCCCCAGCACGACCTCTATTACTACCCTGTAAATCCGCATGGCGCATCTTTGGCGCATCCTGGCTACCACGTCGGCTTGAAGTGCCCCGACTGGCTCTGTCTCGCTTTTCAGCCGGATTGCTGATTGCAACACGAGTTTGTTTTTGCTTTTCTTCTTGTTGTTTAAGCAGTTGCGCGCGCAGCTCCTTGCGCTTCCGATCTGCCTCCTCATTAGACAGTTTTGCTGTCGTCAAGGGCGGCTCTACAACTGCCTTCAACTGTAAAGTTGGGATCGCGGGAGATGCAGAGCGCCTTCTTGGACTCGAAGTAGCTGCAGGGCGCTGGCGTTGTGCCTCTGGCTTTTTATTTCCCAATTCATCACGCGGTCGCTTTTTTGTATGCGGGTCCAAGTGCACTTCATTGTGTCCACGACCTGCTGGCGATACACGCTGCGAGCGGCTTTCGCGCTTTGTACTGTCGACATCGGATTGGCGGCTGCGTTGGCGCTCTTTACCATATTCGCGCCCCGTCTCTTTCCCGCTATTGTTCTGAACTTGGTCATGTGTGCTGCTGTTGTGCGCCACGCTACCATTTTTACTCTGCTTTGGAAGTTTTGAAGAGGAAACGTCTGTGCTGCTGGAAGCAGAGATAGCTGCAACTAACGCGGATGCTGGAGCATGTGTAGACGCAGATACAGAAGCAGAAGATGAGGCTGCAGCATCAACCTGACCACTCGAAAGAGATCGGTTCACAGAGAGCCTATGATGCAATCTCTGGGAACCATCTGCCCTTGCCTCTTCGGTATTCGTATCTGACCTTTCCATACTCTGAGCTCCAGGTGTCTTGCCAATTGAATCGCCAGTAGGCTTATGCGCACTAGCCACTGGTGAAACCTGTTGAGTCGGCCGTCCAGTGGATACACTCTTAACAGATGCTGGATAATAGTCAGCCTCAGGAATCCAGGACTTTTTCGCTATTGCCAGATGTGCGCTATACGAGGCGGCCATGACCTTCAAGTTCTTGTCCAAGTCTGCAGATCCATCTGCATTAGCACCAGCAGAACGGCCGCCAGAGGCAACCTCGCTGACTTTGTCGAGAATGCGGCGGCCGTACTGCAATATGCTGGGAAATGACTTTTGCATTTCCTTAAGAGCTAATATACCGTTGCGAACGGTGTCATTGCGCTCCGAGTCCAGGGTGCATATAAAAGCCTTAGTCAAATTGACCTGCCATTTACGCATGACGGTGCGAAAGTCGTCAAAGGATAGCATAACCGAACCGGGCTTTATCCGACATGCATCGCCGCTGCCTGCAGCCGCGTTGGGTGGCATCTGCTGGCGAATAGTGCGGGATTTAGGCGGAAGATAGCCGCGCTCATAACGCCAGTGCTGTTGGAAACCGGTCAGTCCACGCCAAGGATTAACGGCACGATCATTGTAGTGGGCCTCGGAAAGATGCAGGGGTGCCAGGTAGGCAAGCGAGGTGTTGAGAAACCTCGCATAGTTACGCGCCTCGTTTTCGGTGAACGCAGCCAGAAGCGTTGCCAGGGACTCGCTAAATATGTTGTCGTAGACTATCATTAGGCTGAATTTGTTGGTGGCAAGAGGAAAGTGCATCATCCACAAAAACTTTGCGCAAAAGTTGGCGTCAGGAGCTGACAGTACAGCCCTGGGCAGGATGCAATGCTGCAGCAGCGCCTGGGTCACAAGCTTGCGCTGCTCGTGGGCCATACAGAACCAATAGTCTTTCTGCATAATCAGCCAGCGCCTAATACGCAACACGTGCTCCTTTTGTACCTGCATCTCCTTCTCCAAGCACTCAACAGCTATGGCGGCTCTAGCGCGCACTTGTGCCAACGCAGCAGCCTTTGATCTACCAGAAACTGCCTGCTTTGACAGTGCATCGATGCGCTTAATTAGCTGCGTCTGAATCGCAATGTCCTTTGCATAGCGCTCAGCCGGAACCTCAATATCATACAGCGACAGTGTCCAGAAGACTGCAACAAACTCTGGTGAAAGACCGACTTCGACAGCCACAGATGGCAGTGTGCGCGCGATATAGTCAACATATTCGCGTGGAAGCAAAGGTGCTTCAAAGTGAAGCCCTGCGACAACACGCGCCGTCTCATCCGCGTCATTGGGTTTAGCGCTGCTTCCATCCTTGAAATTGCTCGCATTCTCGCCATCATCGCGCTTATTCTTGTCGGTGTCCACGTCCATATCTGTACTGTCGCTCAAAAGTTTTGCATCTACGCCCGCTTTTTGATCTGTAAGCATGCTCGCGGCTATATCCTCGGCACCATCCTGCTTGGCATCATCCGCCTTGTCAATCTGTTCGGTGTCGGGTTGCAATGTATTGTTCCCAGCATTGTTTTCACCGCTTTTTTGCTCGATAATCGTCACCATGATCTGCTCACATTCCTCCTCGTTCTCCCACTGTTTCAAGCCATGCATTAGGCGCGCGGATATGCTTGGGCGCCCCCACAAAATGGCCATTCCCCAGCTCAGACCATAATCGCTTGCAAGAACATGCGGGCCCGGAATCAGTCTGCCATAACGCTCGGGTTTAAGGTTGGTGTGCAGCAGGTAGAAAAGCTGATGAATGCGCTCGATCTCCCGATCATATATAATCAAAACGTTTTTAAGCGGCAAAGAGGCCGTCATAAGGATTTTGTCGGCGTGGATACACATTGCAACAACAAAGGAGAGGGCCAGATCTTTAGTGGCTACAACGTTTGCTAGCCACTGCGCTAAGCGCTTAGTCAGCCGGCTCCCCGAGCTCGCGGCCAGGACACCGTCGGCAGTGGCGTCCTGTGGTAGCACCCACTGACTCACCATACTAAAGGCCTCCAGACTCAGGTGATAGCCACCCTGCAACGCCATAATCTGGTCCTCTGTTGCATTGGCCATCACGTCAATCGCAGCCAGCTGCAAAATAGAATCCGAGAGTATAACTGTCTCAAACACAGGCGGTGCGTTTTCGATTCGCGTCATGCTAATAATCCGACGCAACACGTAGCCCAGCACGACGCCAAGCATCGAATTTTCATACCGGTGACTAAAAGCAGCAGTAAACAGCGACAGGCTCTGCAGCCAATGCGCCGCATTAACGCCATCTTCCTTTGTTCGGGCGCTTGCCGGATCATCAAGCGTGGTGAGGATGACGTAGAACATGACATCTGCATCCAGCGGCGTTAAATATCGAAAAGCCTCAACCACAGAGTCGACCAGGTTGTCGTACGAGCACACCTGATCCAGAATAATCTTTAGCGATAGAATTGGCGTCGCATGGCACATACGGCATAACTGTCGACCAACGAGTTTGACAGTGTCGCCGGAGAGACGACGCATAATAGAACGGACCTGGCGTCGGACTTCAAAGCACAGCGCCTCAATTTCCACAAACGAGGTCTGAATTTCTGCAGAGCTTCCACCGAAATCGTCGTCGGCCGCTTCCTCCAATACATCGTCAAGCGACATGGCCATGTCCAGCGCGTGCGAGCGCGTGTCGTGTTGTTGAGCTGGAGAGCAGGCAGTAATACGGGGTAAAAGGGGCTGGCCACTTGTAAGTATTGCACCCCAGTCACGATACAGGTTGTACCGCTTCGCCAGCGGCAGTGTAGAGATAAGCAGCCAGAGTTCATTAGACAGACCTGCACTAGACACAGCAAATGAGAACGCTGGCAATATCCATGCACGCAGTAAACCAACCCACGTAAATTCCTCGCCGGGTTGGGTTACCAATCCAAAGCGGCATAAGCGCATCAGTCTGATTAGTAGTGCTGGTGAGTGGTGGATGCGCACAAATGCCACATTTAACCAGGGTGCTAGCACCCGCGGCACATCAGAAATTGTCCGAATGCTGGGAAACTGTCTTGTGGCTTCCAGAAGCCAAAAATCCTCGTAGAAAAAAACCACATTGGAACCATTTATTAGCGGCGAAAGTACATGATTCTTTCTCGCTATATTGCTCTCTGACGCCGGCTGCGACTGCGCTAGTGCGTTGGTTGGAAACCCCCAAACCCCAGTGCTGGCGCCGCCGCCGCCGCCCTCCTCAGAACTGACAGGCGTACTAGTGGTTACGCGAAGACGCGCTTTCAGAGGCGCGCGAACGCAGTCCACACTATGATACAGACTGCTGGTGACCACATCAATAATACGGACGATCAGATCTGCAATTGATGGGTGCATGCGAGGTAGATTAGGGAAGCGCCGGATGTACATAAGCGCATGCCCTGTGTCGCCTACCGCCAGCAGCTTGGCACAGAGCAACGCGTGCTGGTTTGCCCAGTCCCCGCGCGGTTGGGAAGCTTTGGCTTCCACGGGTGTCTTACGCTCCGTGGTCTCGCCGACATCTTCGAGACCACCCACCTCAGCCAATCTGCTTCCTGCACCCAGCGCGCGCTTCTCTTTTTGTGCTACGCACCAATTGTCAAATTCTCTACTCATTTCCTCGTTTCTAGCCGGTGCCAGCATGGCGTAAACGTCCGAAAGGCGAATAACCCTGTGCGAGATCAGCAGCGCGGCAACAGTCGCCAACTCGTCCATAAACCTGGCTGCCGACGCCGACTCGCCAGCATAGAACTGAAACTTCCAGCCAACAAGCTGAGCCAGCTTTGGCGATTCTGGTGTGTTTCGACACCATGGCGAAGCGTCGAATAGCGCAATATAGAACGGCCAGTAAAAGCGCACGTTGGATATAAAGCAATCGAGAATAATATCCAAAACACGGTTTGGATCGAGGTTGAACACGCCAATAAGTCGCTTAATGTCGACCAGCAAAAGACCAACGCGCTCCTGAAGGTCGCCATCCGCACGCAAGGCTCGGATAACAACCGATAAACCGCCATCGCCCGAAGTATATGAACGGGCGCGCGTAAGTAGCTCGCTGTTGAGTTGTTGTGGTGCGACAGAGGCCATGCTGCCCTGTATCAGCACGACTAACTTTGAAAAGCCCTCGTTCTGCTCGCTTTCCAAGTTAAACTTTGTTTGCTTAAAGTTAAGAGTGGTGTTCAAGCGGATGTACTTGCGCGTAAACGCCGTGGCGGAAGGGATTGCGCCCACCTGCTCAAGAAAATCTGCGTCCAAGCGCTCCTTGGCCAAGACTTGGTCAATGGCGCCGCTCGAGATAAGCCCCCTTGCTACTGCAACCAGCACTCTGCTTTGCTCCATATGACCAAGGCGCTCACCCTCCCAGCGGCGATCATTGTCGTTTGCAATGTCGGGTTCCCATTCAATGCTCAGGACCCAGATAGTCTCAGTCAGAGCTGTGGATATAAGTGCATGGAGAGCAGCTCTGTCACCGTATCTTCTGGCTGCATCCTCGGTGTTTCCAACTGCCTCCGCACAGTGTTGAATCCAGCAAAACATACCGATTCCAAAAGCCTCTGCATCCAGGGTTGCGCGACTGCTATCGACGGCGCAAACTGCATGCAGCAGCTGAGAAAACAGGACAGCCTCACAGCCAGGATTAGAAAGAAGCGCCTGCGTCCTATGTTGGGAAATAGACAGTAGAAAACGCCAAACGTGTTATTATTATCTGCAAGGCAAGGCAAGTATACACAGCGTGAATATGAGAACACACAAGAAGGGCGCAACGCGTTTGGTGCCGCGGTGACTATTTCACAAATTGGCTCTTACAGCTTGTTATTGACTTCCTGTGACCAATCGCCCTGATAGATTTGCTCTATAATTCTAGGTTCTAGCAGGCCCTCCCTAGGCGAGCTAGCAACATTCATTTTGCAGTGCGTGTTGCTCCGGGGGGGGGGGGTGGCGGATAGAGTAATAAAAATAACGATACAGGCAGTGTAATATGGCTTTCAATGCACAAACAACTAAGGAGGCAAAAGTTTGAGCCAGTGAAACACAGGCTGGTGGCATCTGACAAATTGTCTGCACTGATGTTGTGATCAGTGGATCAGTCGGTGGTAGACACTAGCTCACGTTCGCTTGAATCGAAGGGTCATCATCCTTCAAAAATACCAGGCCGAGAAGAATGGCGGCAGCAAGAAACACCAGCGATACCAGCAACCAGAGGAAACCACAGAAGCGAGAGCTGCAGTGCGTGCGCTGGGCAAACTTTGTCGCATCGCTATCGTTGACTTTTCGCTTAAGAGTGTCATCGACTATGTCCCATAGACAGTACAGCGATGACATGGTGCCGATGAAGAGGACGACATAGCGCAGCCCTGCGCCATGTGGGGTGAACCACAGCCCGACAATCAGGCCGACGAAGAGCACGGCAATGATGCGCGTCAGCCAGTTGCGCGCCCAGAACAGTGTCGCGAGCAGGCATACGCCAAGCATCACCGAGACAATCTTGGAGGCTAGCACATCAAAACCAGCAAACACCATCAATGCGCCAAGGAACGCGCTTCCAAGATACCCAGCGGGCATCACGCAGCACCAGACGCCGCCGGTCATGTGCGTGGCCCCACCCTCGTCAGGGTCGACGGTGATAGACTTGATCTTGGCGCCTGTACACAACCCGGCGGCAGCGTGACAAAACTCGTGCAGGGCCACTGTGACAAGCTTGAACGGAAGGAGTACCACGTTTACGTATGGTATGTTCCATAGCACCAAGATGCCGACGGCGTACACGCATATGGCGACCAATATCATTTTCTGTTCCTTTGTAGGCGTCAGCGCATGCACAACATCTTCCCGGCTGGTTGCACGTCCGACCAGTGCAGTTGCCGTGCGCTTGGCTATGGCACGCTCAAGGAAGCCCGAAACAGGTGACATTGCAAGAACTGTTGAGGACACTCGAGGCAATGCAGGCATATAAACAAAGTCACAATATAATGAACAAGGCGGAGCGGAGCCAGGCCACACACGCGCGTGTCTATTAGAAGACTGCGCATAGCTGGCTACTTTTGCGGGCAGGATGATGACGCCATGGCTTAGCAAGAGTAGCCTCGCGCACAAAGTGAGGCGAGGCCAAAACTGCTGCCCCACTCACCATACACACAGAAAAGGTCCACTTTGCTCGAGCGAAATGACGATATTGCTAAAACCTATTCTGCATAAATTTCACTTCCCAGTGATGCTGGCACGACTGGTCCCGGCGCTATTGGATGCTGCATCGAGGCAGCAACGACAGCAACTCTCCGCACAGGCACCTGGACTAAAAGATGTAGACATCGAAGCCATGATGCGCACGTTGCCGCCTAAGCCTGACCCGCCTCGCAACGAGGACTGTTGTATGTCCGGATGCGAGTTCTGCGTGTGGGACCTGTACGATGAGGACATGCGCGAGTACCAGAAGCATGCGACGGCCATCAGAGAGGCGCTCAAGGCCCAGAACAAGCCGGTACCCAAGCAGCTGCTGCCTGAGAGCCTCCGTGACTCTGTAGATCCGTCCATGCGCGCGTTTCTTGACATGGAGCGCGAAATGAAAGCGCGGATCCAGCATGAGCAGGACGAGAGCGATTGAGCATTCTCCCCAGCCAATGGTCTGCGCTGATATAGGCTGGACCGCAACAATCACCTAAACGCAAACTTTTTGACAACTAAGAGTGTCGGCGTGATATGCTGCTGAAGGTGGGAAGAGTTGTATAAGGAGTACTGGTTACCACGCTGTGAGATGCAGATTTACTGTGAGAGGGGATTGCACATGCTGCCATAGCCATGGAAGACGATGCTGCAGGAGCAGTCGCCATTAGGGTGGGCAATTGGGGTCCCGCAGTTTGCAAGGGCTGCTTGGGAGTCCGAGTCTGTGACAACGTGCCAGATAAGGATGATTTACTACTATTTACTAAAGTATTAGCGTTTAGAAAAGATTATTTTAGTGGGAGTTGGTATAGCGGGTTCGCGTCATTCGGCCAGTGCGTTTGTGTTGCAGGTGGGGGTGTTGTTTGCGCATGGTTGTAGGGGTCGTTGGTAGTGTGGTTTTGCATTGGTATTGGCGGTGGAGTAGGAAGCAGCCAATGGCAACTATCCCTGTCCTGCGACATGAGTGGCAATCGCAGTCAACAGCACTGGCAGTTACAGCACATGGAGCATCAACATCTGCGAGGCTTACTTTCATTTGAATCACTTGGCAGGCAATACTCTTTAACGAGTCCATATGCTTCTCTCGTCTCAAGACACAGCCAGCAAAAGACAGCCTATCCATCCACAGGAAAAGACACCCAACAAACACAAACCAAGTATCACATAATAAAATACTTTCTACATAATCTTTTCTAAATAAAAGTAGACAGTTGCTATGGTTTCTATAAGAATATTATCAATAGGCGAAGCCTCATCACACATCAGTGTAATACTACACCATTTTTACGAGCGACAAGGTAAGTTACATGTATTGTATTGTATTGGTATGTTATTGCTAAAAACATCTATGCTATGTGTCTACTCAAAAATACTACTAATGTCTTGTTGATCTGTTTCTTGGTTTTTTCTTCTTGTCTGCCGACGCAAATTGTACCTGAAAATTGTGCCCGCCAACTACACACGTCAATCATGCACACTCTTTGTTTTTCTTGACGCAACACACAAGACTGCTTGCTGCCAAAAAAAATTACCTCGATTATCACAAACGCCATTCACTTGATGTGCTAGTACTTTTTTTTTTTTAAAAAAAAAACAGTAATTCTTAACTTTTATTGTCTTTTAGATTGTGTGTGCGGCTAAAGGTGGGCCTAAAAGGTTGTCTTACACTGCAAATATAGCACGGTTCTGCCCATAATATGCTGTTCCCATTACGGGCTTTAATAAAACAACACATTATCGAAAAAGCGTGTTAAACCGATACTCGCATTTTCTCTTTCTTTTCTTTCTACATCCATTATTCTTTTTGTTTTAGTGTCGAACGCCACATTCTTTTATTCCAAACGCGCCGAGTGGTGCGCTTTGTTTATCTGTTATCTTTGGTGGCCCCTCTATTGGCCTCAGTAGCAACAACAGCAGCCACCACTGGCACCCTTGCTAGCTTCCTCAATAATCACTCCGTCTATATAACTCTATCATTACAAACCAATCTACGTCTGAATTGGACCTCTGTCTTTACACACGTGATCACATACTGGTTTGATTCAACCAGCCAATCTGCAACACTTTTACCCTGGCATCATGTCCGTGGAGCACATCCCCGTCGAGTCTATTGGCCAGACAATGCTGGTGGATTCATTTCTCGAGCAGGCCTGTCGTCATGCCTCTTATATGCTGAGTCTGCGCCAGCGCCTTGCTCGCTTGCAGGAGCGACGAGTCCTGGATACCTCCAGCTGCGTCCACACAGCTGCCACTACATACTTTGCGGATTTCGACAAGATCCACAGTGAAATTGCTGCGTTGCAGCCCAGATTAGAGAACACAGCAATTGTCATTGACCAGCTTCTTGTTCGGATGACCTCCAACAAACCATCTGTGGGCTTCTACATTCGGTCAAACATATACAAGCTATTATCCATATGCTACTCTGATATTCTTCCATGCGCTGCGCTGCGTGCAAATATTGGGTCGGCGCGGCCGCATGCGTCCACAGATGCGCTACTGGGACCAGCGCAACTTTCTCCGACTGATCCGCTGCTTGTTAATTCGGCGCAGCACCATTTGTGGACAATTATGCGGCCAGGTCAGTCACCTGTGGCGATTGTGCAAATATTTCTTTTGCTGTCTGCCGAGATTGCAGAACTGCAGCGCAGCCGCTTTGACAATACACAGCCACTTCTTGTTGGAAAAGCGTGGTATCGGCTATTGGCATACTTATTAGCTCAGCTAGCCATGGGTGGATATCAGTTTAAAGAATACTCGATAAAGGAGACACTACAGGCCATAGACATTGTTGACGCAAACGCTAACACACGCCAGCTGGTCCATCCCATCCTCTGGCTGTCGAAGACAAGTGAGTATATCAATTCGTTTGATGAGAACTGGTGTGTCATTCGAGAGATGGTCAGGCTTTTGGATAACCCGCAGGAAGCGCCGTCGCAGTTTAAAGAGCTCCTTCATACATACTCGCCACATGACTTTTGGCATATGCTGAATCTGTATATTGAGGCTGTCATAGATCATTTAGATCCTCCATTGCTTGATATCTACAGCAATATCCGCCAGACGGGCAGATTTCCAAAGGGCTTTTTTGAGACGCTTGACCAGGATCCAAATCTACCAACCCGCCCACAGTCTGTGAGTCAAGACGATGTTGCAGACGCCAGCACCTCGGATCTTGGCCACCTGTTGTTAGATCCTTTCTCGCCTCGGGCTGCACTTTCCATACCCCGCGAGTCGTCTCTGATTTCTTCCGGGCTTGCCAACAAAGACTCCACACAGTCGCCATCTGAACGGCTAGCTCAAGCACAGGCATATACCTCTATGGCTATGTCGGCGCGTCGCAATCCCGTGCAGCTACTGCGGTTGCAGCAATCTGGAGACCCAAGTCCCGAAAGTACGACAGAGGACGCGTTTCAAAAACAGGCTCGTCTGAACACGCGTGGTCAGCAGCTGCCAGTGTTCACACGTGCTGATGGGTCGGATACTAGCGACGCCGAGATGTCGCCGTCCCAGCATGCTTCATTTAAACGGCAAAGGGTTAACAGCCATGTCCCCGAGCGCCAAGATAACGAAGTATCCCGCCAGCGCAGCGCCATAGACGCAGACACCGCTAAGGGGACATCAGCGTTAACTGATGACGTTGCGGATGTTGAGAATACAGCAGTGATGGAGTCCCCGAGCGCTCTGCTTTCTGCAAAACACGATCGGCGCTTGCGAACCAGCGTACAGCGCGCGCACGCGTCACCGCCGCCTACTCTTTGTTTGACGCCTGAGAAAAGCAGCTCCAGCGCGCTACCCGGCCTGTCTGTACAAGGGCCGCGTGATGCTGCGGTGACTACCCCAGAGTCACAAACCGGCGAGCGTTCTCAGAAGGGTGCATCTAGATACATTTCTGGCTGGGCACAGGGCGATATTGAGGGAGGTGGCCGGCCGCATCGCCGCCGCCATGATTCCAGAGCTTTTGGTACGCCTACTGCTACCCGTCCACCCCAGACGTTGCTGTCGCCTAGAAACATTGCCGCCGCTCAGCGCCAGAACATTTCTTTGGAGTCGCTTATAGCTGATGACATTAAAATTGTCAAAGATACTTCCTCTATGCTTTTGGGTACACCCGAGCGAGCCAAGAGCGACAATGCTGAGAACAGGCCACTTCAGACCACACCCGAGCATCAAATTGGATCAGTGGCCGACGTGCGAGCGCGCTCATCTTCCCGTTACGTGGCTCGTAAAGAGCAGGGCGATACTGAAGGAGGCGGCCGCAAGCGCCGGAAGCGGCAGCGCAGTGGTCACGAGCTGACTCCTATGGACACTTAGTATCTTGTATCTTTTGTTAGTATTTGCGGGACTGTGGTGATTCTAGTTTAAATATCAAGTCTACTTACCTTTAGACATTGTCGCTGAGTTCCCTCATTGCCTTGTTTACCCAAGCTGCAATGCTTATACGCCAGAACCACCACCGCCAAGTTACACCACAGGTCTGCGCCAACGTGCGCTGCTCGGGTCCTGCAGCACCAAAAGCCCACAATTACTTTTTTTGGCTGCAAGTGGTCTTTGGCAACGCTTTGCGTCATTGTACCGTTGCCTTTCCGGAAGAAGTGGCTGAACGATACATGCAGCGTTTCCAATGCTACATTCGGCAAGCTCCCGTGGTCATGTGTGTGTGGGGTGTTGGCCATGTTGTACACACCTTTTTTCCACTTTTATTTTCCAATTAAATACAGACATAAAAAAACGAATTCCCTGTCTTCGGTGCTGCAGCGGTGTCTTTTTATTTTCTCGACCTTGTGTTAGTTGTGTCTACTCGCAATCCACACTATGGGCGTTACGCAGCCAGGCTCCGAACCTTGCAACCGGACGCAAGGCGGAGACATAGACGAAAACAGTAGCGGCGAGGAGCCGCGGTCTACCTCTCTGACTCGTAGGCGGGCGAGTCACAGCAATGAGCGGCGGTGGTCTATGGATACCTACGAAAGATTGCAACTGCCGCGAGCCGGATCAGTGGCACATGAGCAGGTTGTTCCCTTCCCGATGCTGCGCGCTGAGGACGAGGCGCCAACATCATGGCTTATTCCTCGCGTACGCTCAGCCCTTTACGACAGTGAGAACTTACTAGGTACTGCGCATCTTGGACGACGAAACAAGGGGAAAGGCATACGTGCCTGGTACACTTCCTACACTACCATCGACTGGCTTCACGATGACATTCGCGAGCAGGCACGCTTGCGTACACTACGTAGCGTGGTTGGTACAAGAGGATGGTGGCTTAACAATCTCTGGGATCCTGTGCAGGGTTGGCTACTTGTTGTACTCGTCGGCCTGTTGTGTGGTCTGTTTGCGGGTTTTATTTCGGAGTGGTCTGAGCTTCTGGCGGGCTGGAAGACAGGCTACTGCCGTGCAGACTGGCGTCTGTCTAAGACGATCTGCTGTCGTATGAGCGCGACTCAGTGCAAGTACTGGCACGCGTGGGAGCTGCATGCACTGTCGAGTAAAGTTATTTTTGTTGCTGTTGGCGTGGTCTACACGCTTGTCGCAGCGGTTCTGGTTGTTCGCTCTGCTACGCGTGTCACTGTAGCCAACCGTGGCGTGTCTTCATCGGTTGAGACAAGTGTATCGCCGACAGTAAAAATGGCATACTATGGCGCCGGTTCTGGCATTCCCGAGGTGAAATCGATTTTGGCTGGCTTTGTGATACATGGTTTTCTTGGCGTGCGCATACTTATTGTCAAGACATTTGGACTAATTCTGTGCTGCGCGTCGGGGATAATGGCTGGCAAGGAGGGACCCATGGTACAGATTGCATCGTCTCTTGGCAACATATCTACGCGCATTTTTGACAAGTACTACAAAAATGAGGCCAAAAAGCGTGAGATTATCTCTGCCGCTGCCGCTGCCGGAGTCAGTGTTGCGTTTGGTGCACCAATTGGTGGTGTTCTTTTCTCTCTGGAGGAGGTCTCCTACTTTTTTCCAAATAAGACCATGCTGCGCAGTTTGACCTGTGCCCTTGTGGCAGCGCTGATGCTTAAAGCTTATGATCCGTTTGGAACCGGAAAGCTCGTGCTGTTCCAAACCACATATGACATGGAGTACCACTGGTTCGAGATGCTCGCTTTTGTGATTATTGGTGTTTTCGGGGGCTTGTATGGCGCGCTGTTTTGTCGCCTAAACATGGCCGTCAACCGCCTACGCAAGGCCACCTGGGTTGGTCGCTACCCTATTGTAGAGGTCGTGGCAATTACCACCCTTACACTTGTGTGCAGCTATCGGAATCCATTCACACGCATAGGTCTGGGAGAACTTGTTGGCTCGCTATTTCAGGAATGCCCCGCAAGCACCGTTGGTCGCTTCTCTGGTATTGGTGGTGGCGCAGATGATGACGAGAGTGCTGTTGAACGACTTTTGTGTGTTACTAGCAATCAGCTTTCCGAGTATTTGCCGCTGCTCTCGCTCCTGGCATTTGCACTGCTCAACCGTGCCTTCTTTGCTATTGTGACATTTGGATGCAAAGTACCCTCAGGACTAGTTCTACCGAGTATGTCCATTGGCGCTATATTTGGTCGACTTGTGGGCACATATGTTGAGTATCTCACGCGTGTTCATGCTGGCAAATCAGTTTTTGCCCATTGTCCGGCAGACTCTCGCTGCGTGATTCCTGGTATTTATGCTCTTGTTGGTGCAGGTGCAACGCTTACTGGCGCCACACATACTACCATAGCTGTTGTGGCCATTCTGATGGAGCTGACTGGGAATCTTATCTACACGCTTCCAGTTCTTGTTGGCGTGATGACTGCTCGCTGGATTGCAGAGTACTTTAACTCCAGCGGCATATATGACATGCTTTTGGAGCATGCTGGCCACCCTTACTTTGACACGAAGACTCAGTACATTCATACCTGTCGCACTGCTGCTGAACTTATGCAGACAGACCTGGAGACGATATGCATTGATTACTCAAATGAAAACACACTTGGACTGCTATCAGCACGTCTTGCACGCATCTCTGAGCGCGGCATGGCTGATGGCGGATTTCCAATCATAAATTCGCATGGCCATCTGCTGGGTTGGATTGCCTGTGCTGAGCTGGAGTTTGCCATCACGCGCTGTGGTACCATGCCTACTACTACCATATGCTTCCTCAACAATCCATTATGGCAGATGGACTACCTTGCTCACAACTCCACTGCTATCCCACACTACAGAACACCTGCAAAATATAATAGGCACCAACAGAATCATGATATCCCAGCTGACAATGCTTTATCCAATAGTGCCGATACAACACATATCTTTGCTGGCCTCCATAGGCCATGGCAGTGGCTTAGATCGCGCCTTGGTGATGTAGCAGCAAAGCCCCTTCTTGGTGAAACTGCAAACAATACCCAGCAGTCATATCATACCCACAGTCATAGAAACAGCAGGAGCAGCTGTGCAAATGAAGGCAATGGTATAGCAGCTACAAATGCATTACAAGAAGAACAACCTCAATGCTTGACACAGGACACAATATCCATGCCTCACTTTAAGGATCGCCCCAATGATTTTACTCCTTTTGTTGACCAGACCCCACTGACTATATCAGCAAACTCCCCTATTGAATTGGTTGCCAATCTTCTGGGCAGGCTAGGCATTTCATACCTTTGTGTCACTGATGGGGGTACCTTTTGTGGTGTTATTTTTAAGAAAGCCTACATTGGCTATCTGAAGGAGCTCGAAGAAGCAGGCTATGTGAGATAACAGTGGTTACTATATATTGGCATTCTTTACTACTTTCTTATTTTTAGACGTTCACTGCCATATATACATTTGGGGAGTTACTCCTTTTTCCATGTTTTCTATAAGCAGCTTGTTGAAATTTATCGAAATTTAAGCATGAGTATATTTTAGTAGGGTTGATAAAATAATTAGCAAGAGGCAGTAATATAAGTGATTAAAAACTATGGCAACAGCTACATTGCCATCTACTGCCCATAGAAATAGAGCTTGTTTATTCTTGATTACTTGATGGAGGCTTTTTTAGCTGGTTACGCCTGTGTCTTTTAAGAGAGAGTTGGTACAAATTATTTGCAATGCCTACAAATATGAGCGTTTAGATGCAAAAAAAATTAAACATTTTAGCTTTCAGAATGGCAGTATCACATAATTACAACTATTTTTCATCTTATAATACACTTATCACAAAAGCACTTACTGTATAGCGCTGGTGGTGTTATTCTGTTGTCCCACATCACTGTGGAGACAAATCCAAGGTAACTGTGAGGAGCATAAGGAATGCTAGAATAAGACTCCAGTGTTCCACATCTTAGCCCAATATGTGATAGCACATGATGTGCATAGACACTCGGAGAAGGAATGGTCACACTAGCTGATTTGTATCCTGACATCTTTGATGACACCCAGAAGCTGAAAATGTGCTCAACAGTAATTCCCTCCGGCTTTAGCTCATGAGCAAGACTCTCTGAGTATGTCTTTACAAAGCCCTTGGTGCCTGCATACACTGAGAGAAATGGGAATCCTTTCATTGATGTCCATGAGCCAATGTTCAGAATAAGACCATTCTTCTGCTGCCGCATCTGGGGCACAACAAACCGTGTCATATTCATTGTGGTGTTAATGTTAACATTAACCATTTCACTGCAGAAGTCTTCCGATTCTTCCATGAACTTCACTGTTGCTGGATGACACACACCAACATTGTTCACCAGCACTCCAATTTTTTTTGAGGTTATCATTTCACGAATATGCTTCCAATCTGCTTCAGTGATTTTGCTGAAATCAACTGCATAACTGTCAACCTTGATACCCATCATCACTACATCATACATATATATAATTTATATAAACCTGTTTTCATTTAGTAATCAGGCACTTTCAAAATCTACAACACACATGTCACTAGTATTAAAAATCAGAAACCCTTACCTAGTTGCTGCTCAATGTCATCAAGTTTAGACTGTGTGCGAGATAGCAAAACTAAATTGTATCCAAGCTCGCCCAACTGCACAGCCAGCTCCCGGCCAATGCCATCTGTGCATCCAGTGACAACTACACATTCCTTTGCAATACACTCAATAATAATATATAAGCTTATTTTAATTGTAAATATTTTAACCTAATCATTGACCTGCTTTCTTCGTGAAAATAATTAAACACTATTAAAATGTGGCATTCCAAATTGTGCTATTACTTCAACATCATTGACTTAGAGTTATAGAATCAGCCAAAGCCACACAATACTTTAACTTATATAGTGCTTATGCTTCTTACCTGCCCAGAATCCCTTATGTGCCCCAAAGCTTTCCACCTACCAACTTTAAAAAAAAAATTACATGGAAATATTCATGCATAGAAAATGTATACATCTTTTTTTTTAGCAGATATTAGTTAAAGTACAAGCTATTATCACATGAGTTAAAAAACATTGCTTAGCCTAAATTATGTCTATAGGTGCACATACAGGAATTGGATTTCGAAGCCACAGGTCACCCACAATATCTATGACACGGAGAAAAAAGTAGCTGGTGACAATTACGCCGGATATTACAAATGCCATTTGCATGGAGCTACATAAACATTTTTGGTGAATAATATAAAACTGACTGCGTTAGCTAATATAAAAAATTACAAAAAACATTTCCATGATACTCAATTGACACCAATTAAATGTAAAAAACTTAACAATACTAACTTGAACAATTTGAAGTGCTCAAGTGCACTAGTGTCTGTCTCCAGTGGGATATATTCAAGCGGATTCATTACTTAGAATATTGTTCTAAATATCTACAAGTTTGATAATAAAAATCTAAAAGTGCGCACTGTAGTTTTATTTCAATAGTGAATGAGGTAAAGAATAGTTAATATATTTTTAAGAAAACCTTTAACAAGTATTGCTCTGGTATAAAATAAAACACATAAAAGAGAAAACAAATATATGTGCTACAAAAAAAATCTTCTTCAAAATAAATCAGCTATGAAAAATGTGTGAATAAGCCACAACACAAAAATATAATTGCTCATATAAAACATGCATGCTTAAAATGTAGGTTACTGTTATTCTAACAAATAGTACTGTTTAAATTCTGCAAGTACTGAAAACAAGCACTAACTGCTTTAAGTTTCTGGTAATACACAAAAATGTAGTAAATTTAAAACTTCAATTACTTCTTTGTATAAAAACTCTAACTACTTTTTTTTTGAAGACATACTGTTGTTCTAAACAACAGGCAATCATTATCTATGTATCACATGGCCAATTAAGGAACAATTAGTGATCAGATTTTGCCACATGATCATTGTAACCCTCCCTATATAGACTATCTTGAAGTGTAGTCTATTTCTTTAGCATATAATTCCCGCTTTCAACAAGTCACTGAATACAAGTGTATATTTGTAGTAATAACTATTATAAAAGAAAGAATGCGGATTCCAACTAGGAACTGCTCCAAATGTTACTATACAAGGGATCAGGCTATGGGGAAGCATGATCACCATTGTTAACAATAATCGCGGATTTAATCTATGACATTGTAAACAACATCATCCCCCACATACTCTAGCCATGGCAGGCATGTAGGTCCCTGGCCCTCTGGGGAGGCATGCCTACTGCATTCCTGATAGCATTAGCTGCACATGGACTCCTAAGAGTGCTAGCATAACCTATGAGTAACTCAGGATTAGAGAAGGCACTAATTGGTTCCCAAGTGTCTTTGCAGCTAGGGAACTCATGCCAATGCACCCTGAACTATATTGTCTTACCATTGTGCTAATGCACTAGAATGCAGTCCACCTCATAGTGGTCTGCTGGCAGCTTTGGTGCTTTCTCAAGGCACACCAGTTGATGAGGTGCACACCTGCACTCAGGTGGTAGGCATGATACTGATTAACAAATCAGAATCATGGAGATCATGTATATGTGTATGCACATATATATATACACAACATAGCCTGCATGTTTGTTGTTTGCAATGTCGCAGATTAGATCTGCGATCATTACTAACAATGTTGATCGGGCTTCCCCACAGCCCGATCTCTTTATAATAACATTTAGGACGGGTTCCTTGTGGAAACCGGGTTCTTTCTTTTTATAATAGTTGTTTCTACAAATATACACTTGTAGTCAGTGACTTGTTGAAAGCGGGAATTAAGACGCTAAGGAAATTGACTATAC
>KZ303518.1:233419-245503 GCA_002705745.1 Coemansia reversa NRRL 1564 | reverse complement strand
GTTGTGCGGTAACGAAAGGATATATAGAGAGACAAAGCGAAAGGTAGTGAAAAAAATGTAGTTTATAGCGTTTTTATTTGATATTTCAATGCTATTAACGAAATAAAAGAATAGTTAGAAACTTAAAACAATTTGTATATTAAAGCTTAAATCGTTGTTGCCTTGGTCTCTCCAATTCACTAGCCTAACAATTCTATTAAGCTATTGAATATGAGATGTGAAGGACTTAAAAGAAAATGAAACTAATGTTGAGTGAGAGGAGGGCGCCTTAAAAGGGGCCCTCCAAGTCCTTGATCAAATTCTTGGTCATCAGTGTAGTCATGAGATACGGACAACTGAGGAGAAGGTCTTGAGGGAAACGGATGTCTTGAGGGAAAGTGGTCATGAAAAGATAAATGCAGGAAACACTGCGCTACTGTGCATCCACAGTAGCGAGATTTCCTACAATTGCATAAATAATAAAAGGTTCATTATCAATTGCTGAGGAATGGCACAATTCAGATTCCATCTTCAATTGGCATTTCCCTGGCGCTCAGTGCACTGTGACGCCTTGTGCTTGGTGCTGCCACACATCACACACTTGTTACTAGCTGTGCAGGCATCAAAGGTCTCACTTGGTACTCCTCTCTTAAGTGCAACCTTGTGCAGCATTTCAAAATGCTTAGCGCCACTTGCGGCGGCCACAGTGGTCGGTTTCACTTCTTTCTTGGCTTTTGTGATTTGCAGCCCAGCAAATGAACCAAGATCTTCCAAAGCAGCTACCACCATTGTAGATGGATCGGCATGTTTGTATGTGGCCTGCACTGACTCAACATGTACATGGATCAGGTTCATTGCCTCTTGAAGCGAAGGCTGAGTTGGGCGGGTCATAATCAACTCGCGAAGAGACAGTGGCATGTGCATTGCATAGAGACCAATGGTGCCTTGGATTTTATCGAATCCAGCCTCCTGTGCCAAATGCAAAAACAGGTCATTGAACTGGCGAATATTGTCAGTTGTCGGAAATGTCATCAGCTCCAAAGCTGCGCCAGATTCAGTCATCCTAAGACCCATCTGGCCTTGCAAGAAGGTTTTCAAAGTTGCAAATGTATCACCCGCAGTGGTGTTTGCATCTTGTTGCCATCTGTCATAACGGACTAAAATGTTGTCATCGACATACATGAGAGCATCATTCAGTGAACAGATGCCTGTCCGGCCGCGTACCTCCCAGGCACGAATCCATGTGTGTATCTCCTGGGCAGACGAATTTTCACGCAAAACTGCAAACTTGCGTATGTTGCTTATTTCGTTCATTTTTTTGTCAAAATTAAAAGTTCAAGGTCAGGTCAAGTACGCGTATCAGTGTAAGGTCAAGATGTCAAAATTTCCAAAGATCAAGGTCAAGGTCAAGGTCAAACACGGTTCTAATATCTCTGTCGTTCTAATTGTAACAAATATTATTTATGAGGTGCTACCAATTGAAACGATTAAAACGAACTAAAGTTTCATTACTAAGATCTCGGTAACTGAAACTTTAAATAGCTGTAATGTTTACCCGCTGATCGCAGGGACTTGATGTGTCCCGCTGATTGATTAATGCACGTGACATTGGACTTTTCTGGAAGCCATTGTAATTGGCAACCAATTTATTTAAACTCTAGCAGATCTGGGTGCTGCTGTCTCACTTATTAGGCTTGAGACAGCATAACAACTTAAGCTCAATATTTTGACTGAACAATGATCACTATTGTGCTTGCCATGGAATGAGGAACCTTATCAGGCTATTGGCACTACTAATGCACATATTAGAATTGAGAATAGTCCAAAACGTTGGGTAATACTTGTGGTAGTTGATTATAAACAGCCCTGGGATCTGCTACTCAGTAATGCACATCTAAAGCTTCTGCATATTCAGCCAATGACACCTGCCATAATTAAACAGCTGAAGCAGAAAGAAAGTCCCATTCCTAAGAAAGGTGATACAGTAGCTGTTGACAGAGATTCAACTCCTGAAGATACAGTACCTGATCTGCCAAGTCCTAAGCTTATGATGCCTACTGACCAGGACTATGCTGAATTAAGTGAGGCAGTGATGACAACAGGTGCAAACCCTAATTCTGAGCCTATACCTGAACTAAGCACTGACCTAGAGTTATAAGCTCAACATGATGTCATGACCATTCACCTAAGAAAACTGCATGCTAAGATTGGATTACCTCCAAACATTTTTGTAAACAGTCAGGGCAATGATTTCTTTGAGTGTGACAATCTTTACCCAAGTGTCTCTCAAGCTAGTGTTAAGAGTTGAATTAAGAATTAATTGCTAAGCCAGATGAATAAGCATAAACATTTTAATAATTTAATAGATATGGGGGCATTAGCATTGCATGAATATCCTTCAGGTTGTCCTCCACCAGCAGCAATTAAACAAATTATATAAAATTTAGATTGTATCAGAAAGCAAGAAGGATCTATTCACTACTGCAACTAGATGAAAACCTTTTAGGAAAAACTATGAAGCAATAGAATACTTGAAAGCCTTGAGTTGAACCGAACCGAGTCAGGCAGGGAATCCAAGAGATGGGATTTTATTACAAATTAAACCACCAATATGAGATGGTGCACAATTGATGTTTACAGTTCAACATCCAATCAGCAAGAGTGCATATAAAGCACAAGAGGAGTTTGTAGAGCCATGGTCTAAAAATGGAATTGATGAGCTAACACCAGCATATGCCCAGATTCTTTTGTTCACACTGCCAAAGCCAAATACTACAGCATGGTGAGTGTTGTTTGATAATACCACTAACAATATTCTAAATATGATATACCTAGGTATTCATCTTGTGACTCCTCTTGAGCAGGTACAGTTTCTGCAGGATGCTAAATACATAATGTGTGAGGATGATTGGCTGCACTAAAAGGTACAATCATAGCTAACTATACCAGGGCTATATAAAGAGCCCAATAGTCTTATCATTATTGTTTCTGACTTCCCTTAGTTCTTTTACGGGGATTCTTATCGCATAATACATTATAGTAGAAACCATCTTTACAGTTGGTAGCACCTCCGCTTCTTAAACTAGCCGCAAACTCAGCCACAAACTCAGCCGCTAACCCCACTGCAAACAATCAAAAGAAAATATTTCGCAGTAACGCACCCCCCTTTTCTGTTATTTGACTTATTGAAATGGACGGGGATCAGTTCAACCAGTTCCTCGCCAGTATGACGGCCCTGCCAGACAAGCCACAGGGTCTGAAGTTCACGGACTTCAAGGGAATTGTGAACCCATTGGTTCCCTAGGAACAAAGGAGCAACCCTAAATTTGCCCCCGATGCAGTAAACTGGCTTGTTAATGCCAACTGCCTCCTGACCACAGCAGACTGCCTAGCCAAATGGAAGGTCGCAATTGCTGCCGACAGCCTGCCTTTGGATAAGGAAAACAGATACTATGCAGATTGCGAACAGAACTCTGTGGATCCTGCTGCATGGGCAAATTTTGAAAAGTTCGTTGCAGAAAACTACAGCAATGCAGTGAATTACATGGACGCCTTCTTCTGACTGATAAACATGTCCGCGCCCACCTCCATCGCGACTTTGGACACATACAGTACACAACTCAAACAGCTCGCAAAAGCTGCAAAATTATGCGACCAGGCTACCATGCTGTTTTTTCTTTCGCGCATGCCGCAGGGGTTAATTTCACGTGTTTTGATGGAGGCGAAAAATTGTGAGCCAATCAGAATTGGTGCAGTGAAAACACTGGCGGCCAATCACTTCGGCTCCCTCGCAATGGCTGCCCATGCGCCTATGGAAATTGATGCAGTGACTACCAACGCCCCACCAGTTAAAACTGATGCCATCCACAGTGGATACTGAGGACCAGCAACCTTTCCGTCATACAACTCGGTCCGCGAGCTTGTAACCTGTGAATAATATGAGGACCGCCGTAAGAGAGACGTTTGTCTTGCCTGCAGCAATGCCAAGCACAATTTTAGGAAATGCCCGCAGCGCAACCCAAAAGGCCAGCAGAACTGAGGGGTAGTGAGCCCACAGTTCTGATTTCTGAGATAGCCATAGCTTCAGTTCCAAATAAAAGCTTGGTAGAAATTTCACCACAAGAGCAATTCCTGGCATCTGCACATATAAATGGTATGGAGATCTGCATCCTTGTTGATAATGGGTCGCAGATCACCATTATGAACAGTGAAACGTGCAGCCACCTTGGAATTAAAACAACCCATCTAGCCCGTATACAGCTAGTCCATGTAGCAAGTGGGGAGTACTATCACGATTGTTCACGCTCATGCCAAGTTGCACTGGAATTTGCAAATAATGTTTCAATCGCGATCAATTGCCTGGTGCTTCCCGTTGCTGCAGATGTCATCCTTGGCAATGATTGGCTGCGCATGCATGACACAACAATTAAATGCAAACAGGACAGGCTGACATTCCACCTGGATGGCCGTGAAAGCACAATCTGCGGCCTAAAATCACATATGACATAGAATGAGGGAAAAACAGTAGCTAATACTGCAAATATTTATACAGCGCTGATGACTACCAATATGCTCCAAGCTGCCATCGCAAATGGCGAAGTCACCGAGTGTGGCTTTATCAAGCATGATTGGAATACTGGTGATTCTGTCCAAGTTGCCACACTATCATTGGCTCAAGAAAACTCACTCAGGGACCTCCGCAAACGTTTCGCGATGGTGCTGGATAAAGCACCTGAAGGCCGTCCACCTGCCGGCGGGCCCGAAATGGAAATCCACATCCAAGAGGGCAAGGCACCGGTTTCTCGCACACTATATTGACTTTTGCACACTGAACTCAAAGAGCTTGATCGCCAACTTGCCGATCTGATCATGAAAGGGTACATACACCCGTCAACATTGCCATGGGGAGCACCAGTACTTTTTGTCAAAAAGAAGTCCGGGGAGCTCCATCTGTGTGTTGACTACCACGCGCTGAACGAGATCACAATTAAAGACGCATACCTGATGCCACGCATCGATGATTTAATTGATGACACACGCGGTGCGAGAATTTTCTCGAAAATTGATCTGGCGCAAGCATACCACCAAGTGCGCATCTGCGATGAGGATATCCCGAAAACTGCGTTCTGCACGAAACGGGGATCCTTCGAGTATACCGTGGTACCCTTCGGCCTTACAAACGCCCCTGCTGCTTTCCAGCGCGTAATGAACCATGCACTCCGCGATCAACTGGGTAAAACGTGCATTACGTATCTCGATGATATCCTGGTATTTTCGCGCAATCCCGACGACCATTACCGCGACCTTGAAGCCATCCTTACATGCCTACGCGATAATAACCTGCACGCAAAGGCCGAAAAATGCGAATTCTTTGCAGAATCCGTTGACTTCCTTGGCCACGTTCTGTCGAAAAATGGCGTGGAGACTGACCCGCGCAAGTTAGAGGCAATCCGCAAATGGCCACTGCCCAAATCGCAGACCGACATCCGCAGGTTTCTCGGGCTCAGTGGCTACTACCACCACTTTATCAGGAATTATGCATAGACCGCGCTTCCACTAACCGAACTACTAAAGGGTGATGTTTTTACTTAGAACACTGATGCTGAAGCCACATTCCGCAAGCTCCAAGATCATCTGTCATCAGCGCCGATTATTCATCAATTTGATCCGAAACGCGAGACTCGCATCGAAACGGATGCTTCTGGTACTGCCATCAGTGGCATCTTACACCAGAAGCATAACGGTAAATGGTGTCCCATTGCATTCTACTCACTAAAGCTCAGCGACAGCCAGCGCAGAAGGCCAGTACACAAATTGGAATTTTTTGCCATAATCCGTGCCCTTACGACATGGCACCATTATCTACATGGTATCCGCTTCGAAGTCCTTACCGATCATCAGTCAATCGAGACCATTAAGACGCACATGAAATTTTCTGACTGCCAGATCCGCTGGCTCGAGATGTGGCAAGCATTCGACATGGTAATCAAATACCGTGCCGGATCCAAGAACGTCGTCGCCGATGGCCTATCGCGCTCACCAGTTTCGCAACCGGATATCCGCCCCGAAGAACACAAGCAGTCGGTCCATCCACCGCTTGCACCACTCCCGATCATCTCACAACCAGATGCACTGATAACGACCATGCCGATGCCTATACCGCAACCTGCTCAGCCACCCACCGCACCACCGACGTCATTGCCCGATCCAAATTCTGCTCCAACGGCGGCTCCGACGCCTACCCCACCACCTGCCCTACCGCAAGATGTCGAAGATCTTATGTCTGCATTCGGCAATTTGAATATCAGTGTGATTTTTACCAATCCCACCAAATCTTCCACGATGGATGTTCAGTTGCTAAACGAGGACGTGCAGATGCTGGTAAAAGCACACACCGATGATGCTGGTTTCAATGTCCATTGCGTTGCAAAATTCTCGCTGGACTTATTTGAATTAAAATTAGTCTCCATAGGAATCGCCGCCTGCACACTGCCAAACTCTTATCTACACATCGTGCCACGCAGCAGATTAGCATCGAAAGGCATCGAAGTTCTCAGTAGCATCATCGACCGGAATTATACTGGCGAGATTAAAATCTTGCTGTTCAATAGCTCCCGCTCGAACATCAATATCGCCGCTGGTGACCGAATCGCGCAATTAATTCCTATGATGATCACACATCCGCAACTAATGCAAGTGGATAAACCCTCCGACACAGACCGCAGAACCAGTGGATTTGGTTCTTCGGGGATGGGGAGGACTCCACTTGCACACATGGGGGCGATCAAAATGCTAAAGATCTTGACAAGTACCAATGCAGCAGACTCGTATCTCGGCAATGCGCAACTTGAACAGATTGCTCATCTACTACAATCGGGCAACGAAATACATTCAAAGAGTGCAAAGGAAATGGCAGCGAAATATCATTTACATCAGGGCACACTCTTTAAGAAGGGGCGCCGCTGCATGGGTAAGAAGGCCGATCGTTTGCTACTAATGCGTGAGTTCCACGATTTGGAGGCGGCAATGCACCCAGGTATTTGCAAAACACATAAGCGTTTGAGCGAAATATTTTACTGGCCCAGCACGTACGTTGATTGCAAGGAATACATTCAGACCTGTGACAAATGCCAACAGATCAAGAACAGCACACAGCCAAGTGATGCACCGCTACATCCTTTAGAGATTCCATGGCGCAATTGGTCGAGTGTGAGTATGGATTTTATTGTGAGCTTGCCGAAAACGAAAGATGGCTATGACGCGATCATGGTGGTCGTGGACCGTCTTTCAAAAATGGCTCACTTTATTGCCATGCATGCAACAGCAATGGCACAGGAGATAGCTCAACTCTATTTGGAGCAACTCTACTGCCTACACGGACTGCCAGATTCCATCATCTCAGATCGTGATCCCAAGTTTACTTCATCTTTCTGGCGCACACTGTGGAAATGGACTGGAACAGAATTACGGATGTCGATGGTAGGCCACATATAGACTGATGGCCAAACAGAAAGAGTTAACCAAACATTGGAGGCAATGCTATGTACGACCTGCAATAACCACCAAAATGATTGGAAAATGCTGCTCGCGTTGGCCGAATTTGCATACAATTGTCGCAGCAACAGCTCAACGCAGCATAGTCCGTTCTATGTAAATTACGGATTCCAACCTGCAACTGCCGCGAACCTTGCGTTTAATACCAATTCTGACGACCCTGCCTCAAGCGAAGTACTCTCAAGGATCGCAGATATCGGCGAAGAAGTACATGCTAATCTGGAACATGCGCAGCTCCACTGGATCGATAACCATGATAAAAAGCTACACGAACCAGATGTCAAGGCTGGTGACAAAGTTATGCTCTCCACGCACTTCACAACGCCACCATATTTACAGAATCGTACCAACAGCTCGCTTCAACACAAATGGTCAGGCCCTTACAAGGTAATTAAAGCTGTTGGCAAGAACGCGTTTAAGCTAGAGCTACCACTCAACATGCGCATCCATCCAGTGGTGTCTTGGTCCTATCTCAAGAAGTACAATGAATCGGATCGCTTCGAAGAGTGCACCCTGGATAAGCCACCGCCGGTCGAAATAAACAACCACCTGGAGTACCGGATCGAAAAGATTGTCTCACACCGGAACTTCAGGAACAAGCGACAATACCTGGTACACTGGGAAGGCTATGGCGAGAATAACTGCACATGGGAGCCCGAGCCTGCATTTGCCAATGCAAAACAGGTACTGAAAAAGTACAAGGACGCTCAGGGGCTCAATGGACGTGCCAGAGTCAAGTCCTAAGAAGGGGCAAATGTGAGGGTGATTGGCTGCACTAAAAGGTACAATCATAGCCAATCATACCAGGGCTATATAAAGAGCCCGATAGTCTTATTATTATTGTTGCTGGCTTCCCTTAGTTCTTTCACAGGAATTCTTATCGCGCAATACATTATAGTAGAAACCATCTTTACAAGGTTGATCAGACATTTTATCATTTTCATTTGCCTTATGTGGCTTGTAGCCAGTATCCATAGGCATAGATAGTGGGCGAGCATCTGACATATTAAAACAACATAATACAGAATCAAGATAATCATGTTGCGACATTAGAATATCTCTGTTTTGCTGCTAATGGACTTCAATACTGAGAATATACTTTAGAATGCCCATGTCCTTCATAGAGAAGCGACCAGCCAAAAGCATTTTAATCTCATTCACAAGTGTTTCAGTAGATGCAGCAATCAATAAATCATCAACATAAATAGTCAGAAAAATATTGCCAGCATTTGTTCTACGATAATAAATGCTGAAATTAGCATCTGATCTGCAGAAACCATTATCAGCGAGGAACTTATCAATAGTAATGTTCCAAATTCTCAGTGCTTGTTTTAAACCATAAAGAGCGCGTTTAAGATGACATACATGACCAGCAGGAATATCTGCGCCTTGCGGCAGCTCAATAAACATCTCACGATCAATGGTGCTATGTAAAAATGCCATGGTCACATCCATCTAATGAACCACCATTTTATGATTTATGGCAATAGCTAAAATAGTGCACACAGATGACATATGCTCAACAGGTGCAAAGGTTTGATCATAATCCATTCCTTCCACTTGTACATAACCGCGTATTACCAAACGAGCTTTATAACGCTCCAAAGAACCATTTTCATCATATTTTGTGACGAAAACCCAACGAGCTGACAATGGCTTACCTGTAGCGGGGTGCGGAACAATATCCCAAACACAATTCACATCAATAGATTTTAGTTCCATCTCAATTGCCTCAAGCCATTTCGGTGCATCATTCTGATGCATAGTCACGTTAAAAGTCAGCGGACCAGCAATCGCAGTAAGAGCCATATGCTCTCCAATCACATGCAGTTCAATCATAGAGTAAGCCTTTCTAAGCTTCTCAATTAATTTGTTAGCTGCTGATCTCTGACTTGTTGACAAAATATTTCTTTTGTCTACTGCGCCGCTGTCCTTGACTTTAACTTTCGAATCTGCGCTTATCTCGGTGACAGCATCGTGAAAGTCAGGACTCCCCGGACGTTCATCCTTTGGTTTAATGTCATCATCATAGTCATCATCTTCTGATTTAATATCGCTGTCATTGCTGTCATCGTCATCAGTGTCTGAGGGAATATCTGTGGGCATCTCAATCTTTTTCTCGTCAATAACATACTTGACTTTAATTGGCTCTTTAATCATCAGCAATGAACCATCGTATGAGATACTTACAATCTCCCGAATTTTGTTTGTTATTTCATCCAATAAACGATACTTATGACCGTCTAAGGTCATGCCCACAACCACATATTTGGTCGCAGTTGGTGTAACCTTAGAGCCTTTTTGAATAGCCTGGGCAAAAGCTGTAGTGCCAAATGGTAAACATTTATGCAGATCGGGAATTTGACCAGTCCATCGAAAGTGTGGCGTGTCTCCATCCAAACCAGCTTGTGGTGTACGATTGTGTAACCAAGTCACCGCATTTGCCGCCAAGCTCCAATAATGTTTTGGATTTAAACCCAACATCTGCAATAATGCTTTTACCTGGCCACTCAGTGTCCTGTTCCAGCATTCTGTGATTGAGTTTTCTTGCAGCGTGCCTACTAAAAAAGTTGTAAAGGCAATGCCTTGCTCATGCAGAAATTTCTGAAAGGCACCGTTTGTATACTCGGTGCTATTATCCGAATGCAACTCATTTATTGCAAGATCCCTGCGTACTGCTGTGCGCTCATAATAATTCTTAGATACCTCAAATGTTTCCATTTTTGAGCATAAAGGACAAATCACAACAAGTCACGTATACATATCAATAAAAGAAACAACATAACGAAATCCAAATATATCTGCAGTATCGAAATCAATCGTATCCAAATGTACTTGATCCAGGACTCTAATAGCAGGCTTCATTTTTCCTGTATGACGACCAGCATGCATTTTCATACTTGCACAAATATCGCAGAAGGGGTTGTTAGTGCCTGTTACAGTTAGACCTTTTAACTTACCCTTTTTTGATTGCATTTACAATCATCGGCAGTGCACCATGTCCTATAATTGCATGAATTTTTCCCAGAGTATAAGATATTGGACCAGTCGGCATTAAACTATACACCAACTGATTTTTTTGCATCTTTTTCAACTTTTACTTTAAATCGATAGCTGTCGCCCTCTGCTTTAAATTCTAACACACGTCTTCCTTCATGCTCGATGGCAACAATATTTCCGTCAAAAACAATTTGTGAACCTTTCTGAACCATCCGGCGGACTGATATTAGATTCACAGCAGTACCAGGAGTTACATGGACATTGGTAAGTATCAGCGAGCCGCCAGGAATACATAAAGTCATCATCCCAACCTCGTTACACTCAAGTGTCTCCCCGTTTGCAGCAGTGAATCCCTTAATTGCCGATGGACCAGTAATGTTTACTAAATTACGATCAGCAACGATATGGCGGGTAGAGCCAGAGTCCATAAAGAATTCCGTTTCGCCATCACTGGATTCCGAGACAAGCAGTGCCTTATGGCTGCTTAGGCCAACAATGTTTTCTTTGGCTTTTCCTTTTGGCTTCTTAAAGCATCGCGTCATAGGATGGTTAGTCTTGCCACAATGCTTACAAGGAGGATGTACTTTTTTGTTAGAAATAGACATTTTTATTGGATTTGATTTTGCAATAAAAACTGCTGTTGTTCACTTACCATGCTGTCTCACAGCAATTTTATGGGCATCAACTGCAGACATGACTGCTTCCATATCTAGATGCTCTCCATCCTTTTTGGCTTTTGCAACTTCTGTGTAACAATAATGCATGTCAGTTGGAAGTTTGCTAATAACCAATAGGTCAATCAGGTCACAAACTGTGAGACCAAGATGATTTACTTCTGCATAATGACAATCAGCCTTTGCAAAAACCTCTCATCCTTTTCCTTCATACTGAATTTCCACAATAGAGCTGATAATATTAGCTGTGTCAGCCACCAAAATTGGTGCATGGTCCTTTTCAATTGAAATCCACAATTGCTTCATGTCTTTTTCATGCGCATACTTTATCGCGCACTCCTTATTCAGCAGAAGAATAATACATATAATGCGCCTTATTATTTTGATTGCTTGTATGTTTTGGATGCAAATACATATCATTGGTAATTTTCGTGTCATCAATGCCATGCTCAATCACATCCCACAGCCTGGCTTGCTCAAGGCTGTACTGTGCTCCCATTGCCCAGACTGGATAGAACTCCTTAGAGTCTAGGGGGGAACATCCATCTTATATGATGCCATTTTGATGGATTCGACAATGGATTCGAAAAATAAAACTAATCAAAAATAAGATGTTTTTAATAAAGATAAAATCTAAGATTCTTGTTGTCACTGGATGCGCAATGATGAATACAGATGATGGATTCAGTCTGCACAGGGCTCATAACTATATGAAATTTAGATTGTATCAGAAAGCAAGAAGGATCTATTCACTACTGCAACTAGATGAAAACCTTTTAGGAAAAACTATGAAGCAATAGAATAATTGAAAGCCTTGAGTTGAACTGAATCGAGTCAGGCAGGGAATCCAAGAGATGGGATTTTATTATATCAAAAT
>KZ303518.1:205550-217757 GCA_002705745.1 Coemansia reversa NRRL 1564 | reverse complement strand
CACAGCGCCAATTGCAGTGTCAGACCTTCTACAACAGTAGCCAGGTTTGAGAGCACTGAGCCCTGGCTCCCAACTGACTCCTGCATTGAATTCAGCTGGCGAGTACGTGCACGGTCGCCTGCTTTAGATCATGCATATCGTTACGTAAATTCCAAACACTTTCCTCAAGATGCTGAACCTGTTCATAAATGGGATCAGCTTCATCTTCACCCTCAGCATCCTGGGTGCTAGTCTGCTCTCTATTCTCATCCAAGTCCATGTCTGCATCCACAAACTGCGTCACTGCAATCTCTCGTAC
This sequence comes from Coemansia reversa NRRL 1564, assembly GCA_002705745.1. Classification (NCBI taxonomy): domain Eukaryota; kingdom Fungi; phylum Kickxellomycota; class Kickxellomycetes; order Kickxellales; family Kickxellaceae; genus Coemansia; species Coemansia reversa. The sequence goes on along the minus strand of KZ303518.1, from coordinate 217,459 downwards.
TGACCCAACATCAAGTGTAGATGGGTTGTCCTACGAGTCTGAGCCACTAACATCTAGTGGCTGAGTAAACTTGCCAGAGCGACGGCTAGCTTTCTTCTTAGGCGTTGAGTTAGTCATTGTTTTAAAAAAAACAGAAAAGTTTAGTCAGTGACAATACTAGTTCAGTGAAAAAAATGTAGACTATCTAAAAGTAATAGTCTGAATAGCTGGAGATATTGTTCCTTGGCTCTCCAAGTCACTGACTATAAGCTATATTGTAGAAACAACTAAAAAGAATTAAAAAGGAATGCGGGTTCAAACAATGAACCCACTAAAAAACAATATTAAAAGCAATCGGGTAGTCGCCCCGATCGCTCATATTGTTTAGCGATGATCACGTGATATATCACGTGACACCACAAACAACAATGGGTTTGGTGCTTGTACTCATCTGGGCAAATATCCAGTTGCAAAATTGGGGAGTGCGATAGGCCATCAGTGATAATGTTTTTAGATCCAGCACAGTATTTAATTACCATGTCAAATGCCTGCCACATCTTGAGCCATCAGATCTGGTAGTTAGAAAATTTCATGTGCATTTTGACCATCTCAATGGACTGATGGTTGGTCACAACTTCAAAATGGATGCTGTGTAGGTAATGGTACCATGTCATGAGTGCACAGATAACAGCGAAGAATTCCAGTTCATGCACCGGCCATCTATGCTGGCTGTCACTCAATTTCAATGAGTAGAATGCAATGGGATACCATTTGCCATCATGCTTTTAGTGTAAGATGCTGCCAATGGTGGTACCAGAAGCATCCATCTCAATTCACGTCTTAGACTGTGGGTCAAACTGGTGGATAATCAGTGCAGATGATAAGTGGTTTTGAAGTTTGCAGAAAGCAGATTCAGCATCAGCATTCCAGGTAAAAGCATCACCTTTTAACAGTTCTGTCAGTGGAAGCACGGGGTGTGCATAATTCTTGATAAATCAGCGGTAGTAACTGCTGAGCCTGAGAAAACTGCAGATGTCAGTCTGCGATTTAGGCAGTGGCCACTCGCGGATTGCCTCTACCTTGTGTGGGTCAGTTTTGATACCATTCATTGATAGAACATGGCCAAGGAAATCAACAGATTCAGCAAAGAATTTGCATTTTTCTGCCTTTGCATGTAGGTTATTATCATGCAAGCATGCGAGTATAGTTTCAAGGTCACAGGCATGGTCGTCGGGATTGCGCAAAAATACCAAAATGTCATCAAGGTATGCAATACACGTCTTGCTGAGTTGGTCATGAAGTGCATGGTTTATCACATGCTGAAATGCGGCAGGTGCATTGGTCAGACCAAACAGCATGACAGTATACTCAAAAGATCCCTGTTTTGTGCGGAATGCAGTTTTTGGGATATCTTCGTCATGGATATGTACCTGATGATATGCTTGTGCCAGATCAATTTTCAAGAAAATTCTTGCACTGCGGGTGTCATCAATTAAATCATTGATGTGTGGCATCAGATATGCATCTTTAATTGTGATCTCATTCAGGGCGTGATAGTCAATGCAGAGACAGAGCTCTCTAGATTTCTTTTTGACAAAAAGTACCAGTGCTCCCTATGGTGATGTTGACGGGTGGATGTACCCTTTCTTAATTAAATTGGCGAGCTGGTGGTCTAATTCTTTGAGCTTGGTATGCAAAAGTCAGTTTGAAGTGCAAGAAACCAGTGCCTTGCCCTCATGAATATGAATTTCCATTTTGGGCCTGCCGGCGAGTGGCCAGCCTTTAGGCAGGTTTTCGAGCACTATTGCATAGCGTTGGCAGAGGTCCCTGAGCATATTTTCTTGAGCTGAAGAAAGCGCTGCAATCTGTACAGAGTTGCCATTATGCCAATCATGCTTGATAAAGCCACATTCAGCGACTTCACTGCCAGCAATGGCGGTTTCAAGCATTTTGGTAGTCATCAGCGCAGCATAAATATTAGCAGCAGTAGGCAGCATCTCATTGTGCATTGGCTGCGTTTTCAGGCTGCAAATTGTGTGATTGCGGCCATCTAGGCAGAATGAGAGAATATCCTATTTGCAATGGATTGTAGCATCATATGTGCGCAGCCAGTCATTGCGGAGGATAACATCTGCAGCAACAGGAAGCACTAGACATATAGTTGCAAATGGTACATCATCTATAAACTTGAATACAGCATTACATGAGCACATACAATCATAGTAGTGCTTGCCGCTTGCCACATGTACTGGCTGCATGCGTGATAGGCAGTTCATTGGCAGTTCAAGGCGCTTGCAGGTTGCTTTGTTCAAAATGGTAATCTGTGACCCATTATCAATTAAGACGCGGATTTGAACACCATTAATGTGCACATACACCATAAACTGTTCTTGTGGTAAAATTTTGGCCATGCTTTTATTTGACAAAGAAGCAATAGCTATGTTACTAATCTGAACCGTGGGCTCACCACCCCTCAGTTCTGCTGGCCTTTTGGGCTGCGCTGCGGGCATTTCCTTAGGTTGTGCCTAGCATCGCCACAAGCAAGACAAACATCTCTCTTGCGACGGTCCTCATACTCCTCACGAGTTGCATATTCGCGGACGGCATTGTACGAAGGGAATGACGCTGTCCCGCGGTAGCCACCGCGGATACCATCAGATTCTATTAGTGGAGCTTTAGCAGTCATAACATCTACTTCCATTGGTGCATTTGCGACCATTGCGAGAGAGCCAAAATGATTGGCAGCCAGTGTTCTCACTGCACTAAGCCTGATTGGCTCATCATTCTTGGCCTCTATCAAGATGCGTGAAATAATACCTGAGGGCATACGATAAAGGAACAAAAGCATCGTAGCTTGCTCGTTTAGCTTAGATGCCTTAGCAGCCTGTTCCAGTTGCAAGCTAAATGTGTCAAGAGTTGCAACGGATAAAGGCACAGTCAAATTCATTAGGCAAAAGAATGCATCCACATAATTTACAGCATTGCTGTACTGTTCTGCCACAAATTTCAAGAAATTTGACCATTCATTTGTATCCAAGGACTTTTCCTCGCAATCTGTGAAATACTGGTTAGCCTTCTCAATGGGTAGGCTGTCAGTGGCAATGGTAACTTTCTATTCTGCAGGGCACTTGGAAGTGGTGAGTAGGCGGTTTGCACTCACCAGCCAGTTCACTGCATCTGGAGCAAATTTGGCATTGTTCTTTTGCTCCAGAGGATTGAATGGGGAAACAATGCCTTTGAAGTCAGTAAACTTGAGGCTTATCTACTGCCCTGGTAGCAATGTGATGCTGGAGATGAGCTGCTCAAACTGGTTTTTCTCTATTGTTGGCTGGTTACAAATAAGCGAAAAGGGGGAGCGCATTACTGCTAAAATAAGGTTTGCAGCTAAGTTTGTGGCTGAGTTTGCAGCTAAGTTTGCAGCTGAAAAAAATATAGCACGAGGTACTACCAACTGTGAAGATGTTTTTAGCATTTATAATAAACAATAGAGTAGAATCCCTATAAAAGAACTAAGGAAAACATAAACAACAATTAAGGCCCAGCTGTGGGGTATCATATACCCTCTGTGATGAGTGGCTAGGGTGGGTTCCCCTGATGCAGCCAATCAGCATCACAGTGACCACGTACTTGCAAGGGTGCCTGTGTGAGCTTCTTCAGATACTACGAAATTTGCCAGCCCTTTTGTTGTCAAGCACATTAACTGTAGTAGTGCTATTGTTTTGTGCCAGGATGTCGAGAATTGCAGGGAAGTACCACCAGCACATAATTTTACACCTTGGCAACTCATTTATCTGGAGCAATCACCGACAGCTCCAGCTGATGCCTTTGAGGTGGATTTCATATATGACCACAAGCTACACCATGGTGCACCCTCGTTCAAGGTACACTGGCGTGATTACCCGAACACAGAGGATTCCTGGGTAACCCTCACGGATTTCAGTGACCCGTCGCTGCCTACAGCCTATGCGCACACTGTCAAGAATGACGCTAATCGCAAGAGGCTTCTTAAGGCAATCAAGCAAGTGAGCGACAGCCCCTAGCTCTCAGCTAGCCGGGGGTGATGTAGGAAATCTCGCTACTGTGGACGCACAGTAGCACAGTGTTTCCTGCATTTATCTTTTTATGATCACTTTCCCCTCAAGACATCCGTTTTCCATCAAGACCTTTCCCTCAGTTGCCTGTATCTCATGACCACACTGATGGACAAGAATTTAATCAAGGACTTGGAGGGCCCCCCTTTTAAGGCACCCTCCTCTTACTCAACTTTAGTCTTGTTCTTTTTAAGTCCTTCACATCTCATATTCAATAGCTTAATAGGATTGTTAGGCTAGTGAATTGGAAAGACCAAGGCAACAACGAATTTAGCTTCATTATCTAAATTGTTTTAAGTTTTTAACTATTTTTTTATTTCATTTATAGCGTTGAAATATCTAATAAAGATGTTATAAACTACGTAGTCAAATGTTTTTGCTGGATTACTTAGCAAAATGATTAGAATGCATTTATAAATTTGCTTAGTTAGACAATGTATTTCACAACAACAAAACTACAATATTGCTAAAATTAAACACATCAAGTGGAATTCGATTTTGTTTGAGAAGCTTTTTATTTCGTTTTTTTAGCATAGCTTTAATATATTCATGGCCATTTTCTGCAGAATCTTCACTATTTAAATCTACACCAACTTTATAATTTGGAATTAAATAAACTTGACAATTTTGTTCACTCATATTTCCTAGGGTGCATTCAGAAGTTAAAGTTCTTACAATAATATTGCATCTATCACTTTTTGAAAAAAGATCATGAAATTGGTTCCTGGGTAAAGTTGGAATACATGAATTATTTTCAACATATGGTTTTCTTTCTTTTTTGCATAAACATTCAATTGCTTTCTTTACAGTTGTTCTACTATCAAAGCTAATTTCAGAATAAGAAGGTGCATCTTCTTTACTCATATTGTCTGATGCAAATGCAATAAGAAAAGTTGATTCATCTTTGCTCATAATTTATATAAAAAATGGTGTTAAAAATAATACTACTACTGGTAAACTAGTTTTATAAAAGCATAGGTTTTTGAAAAAAAAAATGTGGTTAGTGAACAAAACGTAGTTAATACTTTAAAAAAAAATTCCTTGAAATACATCAAAAAAAATTGACTGCATTTAAATTGTTTGCTTCTTTTAAAAGCAATTAAATTTTTAGAAAGTCATGTTTCTTTATGACCAAGCAGCTAAAGTAAATTTAAAAAAAAAATAATAAAAGTGACACTGTTTTTTTCGAATTACTTTTGACATTACCTGCCCAATTGGATTTAGTAAATTAGCACAGATTAGAGATGCACGTGATGCATATTGGGGTGACATCAACTTTTTCCCTTGGATGGAGTTTAGCATCCCTATAACATTACTTATGACAACTGTAAAAACAAATTCTTCTTTTGTTCCATCGCACCGGCCTGCTGATACATGTATTTTAATATTATATTTTTCAACTTAGCTTATCTAACTTTAAATACAATTACTTCTGCTAGTTTTATGACACATATACAAACTCTTATGGTTGCTTAATTTCTATTTATTTTTAACCCCCTCAAACACACCTAGCAAACCACTCAATCCCCCCTGCAAACACACCCAGCAGACTATTCAATCCCCACAAACACACCTAACAGGTCTACTATACTTCTGCAAACAATAAACATAGCAGAAGTAACTAGGTTTTTATAAAATGCAATGCATCTAGCATTTTCTTTTAGGTTAGGTAAATGCACATTACCACAGAAACCCTGCCTTGTTAATGCATCATAATGCCTGTGTTGCCTCTGCATCACCCATTGCGTCTTGGTGTGCTTTTATATTGCTACAAATGCTTGACCTTAAGTTTTTACCTGTGATTATTTTTGTTACAGATCTCAAATACCTTATCACTTAGTATAAGTGTAGGATCCCAAATCATAATGTCTTTATTTTGCATATGCTATTTCAATATATCTAATTTGATGTAGTTGATGTGCCTACCATGTTCTCATGTATTTACATCTCTGACTGCAACATTAATGTCTGATACAACTTTATTAGTAATTAGTCGTCTTTTATTTTTTTGTTATAATTATATAAACGCGGCTTTTATAGAGAGTTGTTAATTTGTCTATGTGATACATATGCTCTATAATACATCTAATGCCAGTTGTGGACCCTGACAGACTACTTTTTTTCTTGTTGGTTGTACCCAGTGTTTTACCCAGTGTTTTTATATTGACCACAAAACAAATCTATGTTTTCTATAAGTACAGTTACATCTAGCAATGTGTTACATGTTATTTACCAAGTTATTTTAAAAGATACTCATAATAAACTTAAAGATCTAAATAAAAGCTGCTACAGCTGCTTTAACTCTTTATAAAGCTACCTCAGCATGAAATATTAAAGCTACTATTGCAAGATGTTAAACCAACTATATGTAAAACTAGAGATATAATTTAAGCACTATTCATCAGCTTATCAACCTCCCGTGTACAACATATGGCTACCTTTTATATAAACTCTATCATAAGTAGAAGTACCATTTTTTTGTACAAAGCAAATGTTATTAAAATATTTAATATATCCTGCGGCATTATAAGATATACTTACTGAACGTGTCATCATTTTTATGTGAATTATAATATACTACACTGCAAACGATATAACAGATGACTGTGTTTACCTGATAATTAAAGAAATACAAGCAAAGAGAAATAATTAGAAATACACATACAAGCTGAGCACATGTAAAATACCAACGTCTAGCACCACATCTACTTCTACAAAAACCACAAGGCTACACTTAAATTTGCCCAACACTACACCCAGAGCTACTTACAGAGGTCCATATTTGTGCTAGATACAGTGTGGGGGTTGGATTAAGCTGGGTGAATTGCAGAGGAGGGAGTGAATGGCACTGGGTTCAGTACAGGGGTTGAGTAGAGCTAGATGCAGTGTGTAGGGTTGAGCAAATCTGTATGCAAATTAAGGAGCCAAGTGATTTGGGGTATAGAGCCCAATTTACAAATGTGTAAGTAGTAATAATGATGTTCTGTCAGTGAAAATAACTGCTGTGGTTCAGGAAGCTCAACAAATATATAATAGTAAATGTTTCAAGCAAATTTCCGTGTCCAAATTACCTGAATATCATTAGAAGAAAACAAAAGAAAAATGAGAAAGCAAAAAGCAGAAGAGAACAAACGTGTATAGGTAGGAGGAATATAGCTGTTTTTTTTAGCTTTATCGCCTACAGCCAGCCAGATATTGTCACATGAATAGCAGTGATTAGATGGGTATAAATCTGGATTGGGCAGGTAATGTCAAAAGTAATGCAAAAAAAAAAAAGATGTCAATAATAAACCTAAAAAAAAAATAAGCTACACTTAATAATAAAAGCCTTTCCTGAGTTGCAGAAACATCATCTCCACCATTAGATTAAACATTATGCCATGTAAAAGATAATAAAATCCTGCCCTGAGTGGCAGGCAGCAAAGCTGCCATCATGAAATAGGGCAGGAAAAACATCCCTGCCATGAGATTAAGCATTGTAAACTGGGGAGTGCCCCATTGGTCATGCTGAAGGCATGGCCAATGAACCAGACCTGGTGCCGAAGGTGCATGGGGGATGTTTTTTATTATTCTGGATATTGTGTATAAAAATTATGATTTTTGAAAGTGTTTGGCACCCTTCTACAAAAAACAAAATGTTTATAAACTAAAAGTTTATAGTTTATATTCCTGTACAAATATGAACTGCTGTTTAAATTAGAAAAAAAAACCTATTTGCGATTGCCACAAGAAGACTTTGCAGCTGCTGTACATGTAGTGAGCTTTATGTCATAGTAAGTTCCTGCTGGACAGTTGCCAATGTATGGTTTGTTGTCCAAACCGCATGTGATAAACTGACTACATATAGTTGGGTGAGCAAATGGCATTCCAACAGTATCCTTATCTGTATGCCCCTTGCATATATTGTTGCTGTCACTAGCAGGTGCAGCAGCAGCTATGGCTAGTAGAAATGAGAAAGCTAGAAAGTACTTCATATTTTGTTATGGCAATTTTCTGTATGTATTTTGCAAATAAGGCAGATGTAATTGTTTTTAAGCTTGAAAAGATAACAGAAGAGTAAGAGTATAAAAATGCAATATTAAATTCTTCTTTTACTAGTCGTGGCAAAGATATTTAAATAAATGCTAAATGTAAATACCACCGCTTTATTCCTTGTTTATAACAATTGTGGGAAAAAGAAAATCGTTGGTGGATGGCATGGGAAATAATGGCAAAATCAGAAGTGCGAGCATATTTTTACTTGATTTATTCACATACCCACGGGAGATTGTACAGTTTGCCATGAGTATTCTACGCCACTATTTATAATTTATACATTTATTTTATGCAAATAATCCAAAGGTAAGAGTAGATACAGCATTGGATTGTGGAGACAACTGCTCAATTTTGTCCCACGAGTTTTAACAATGGATACCCACAAAATTAGTGAGATATAATATGGTGCTGGGTAAGAGTCTTGCTGTAAAATTTAGATAGATGCATATTCTGCGAAAAGTAGAATAGCAAGTTTGCAATAAAGTAGCTAAAAACAATAAGCGCTGATTAAATTTAGTTGTAAAAAGCACACGTGTATCTCCTACCATAAGTCTAAAGAGAAAATTAGGTAAACGTACACCCAACTGTTTTATTGTGTAAAATATACTGCAAAGGTATTTATTTTTTGTTTCTGCTATAAAACGCTGATTTACTTTTACACTACATTTAAAGTTCAACTATTTTAAAAAAAAAAAACAATTAAGAAAGTTTTGAGAATGGGATGGACGCAGATAACGCATACACTTTCAGGACGTTCAAAGGGTAGTTATTTGATAACAAATGAGATAAACCGAGCAATAGAGAAAGAAATACGACAATACAAGATAGGAATGTGCAATATATTTTTGCAACACACCAGTGCGTCATTATGTTTAAATGAGAACGTATGTAAGGAAGTACGGGATGATTTAACAATGGCATTAGATCATGTAGCGCCAGAATCATTACCTTATCGTCATACAGATGAAGGCCCTGATGATATGCCAGGGCATGCGAAGAGTGCTATAATGGGAGTATCATTAGATATACCTATTAGTAATGGACAATTGGCATTAGGTACTTGGCAGGGAATATACTTGTGTGAACATAGAACTTATCAACACAGGAGAACTGTAGTTATTACAATGCAAGGCGAAAAGAAAAAGTAACAAGCTGTTTTTTTTTTTACTATTACTTGTAGATAAATATTTACATGTCTTTTTTATTTTAAAAGAAATTTTTTTTTATTTTATTGAAATGGTTAATATTGAGTTAACAGGCATTTACTAAATGCTAAGATAAGCAAGCTTAATATCTTGGGCGGCATTTAATGGGAGTGGAGGTAGGTTCTGCAGAGTAATCGGGTTCAGAGGAAATAGGCACCTCAGTCTCGTCAGTAGTGGTATCCTCGTCAGTAGTATCCTCGTCAGTGGTATCCTCTTCTGTCGTCTCCCCATTGCTAGATTCTTCATCGCTGGTTTCTTCACTGCTGGAAACCTCGTTGCTGGTGTCTTCATCGCTGATCTCCTCACTGCTGGAATCCTCGCTGCTGGAAACCTCGTCGCTGGTCTCCTCACTGCTGGAAACTTCGGAAGTTTCTGAATCACTGGTCTCCTTGTCGCTAGACTCTTCATCAGTAGACTCCACGTCAGAGGTGTCCTCTTCAGTAGTTTCCTCTTCAGTAGTTTCCTCTTCAGTAGTTTCCTCTTCAGTAGTTTCCTCTTCAGTAGTTTCCTCTTCAGTAGTTTCCTCTTCAGTAGGTTGAGTATCAGTAGGGACATAAGTAGCCAGACATTGTCTTACAATATTATCAGCATAAGGGCTGAAAAGACCAGAAGGGAAAATAGTAGCCATAGTTTCAAGTTGTTCAGCGGTAGGATTTGGGATTAGAGTGTGGTTAGGATTAACAATACCAGCTTCCTCAGCTCTGCTCGTAACACTATTAGGCAAAAAATCCCAAACAGGTTGAATATTTCCATCTACAGCAGCCTTAATATTAGAGTAATACTCTAATCCACAAGTTAGAGTATCTGAAGAACTCCAGTCTACATTCTGTGCAAATATACCAGTTGCTGTAGCAAGAAGACCAACTATCGATAGGTTAAATAGCTTCATTGTTTGATTGCGATTAAGAAAAAAAAGGTGGCAAATTAAAGGTTTTGTAGTAGTAAGTAAAAAAAAAAGAAGAGCGTAAAATATTGGAGAAGTTTGTTATAAAATCTTGGAGAATAGAACTCTTACCGGAGAAAATTGTCGTAAGAAGGAAGAATGTGCTGGATTTTATATTTTCCACAGAAAAACATGCCATTCAGGAAAAAAAAAAGTACAAAAGTGTTACGGAACGTGTTGGCGGATTTCCCTTTTCTAGGTAAAAAAGGAAAGCAAGCAAATAACCGGAATTTTCCACTTTGCAATTTATTTTATTGACCGAAACGCAAGAGTATGCGATTGGTGATGAGATTTTTCTAGCTTAATAGATTTGCGGAAGGAAAAATGGCATCCCTTTCTAAGAATCAAAAAAAAAAAAGGACATTTTTTAAAAGCGGGATGTGTATAAAAATAGAGCGGAAGAATATGTGGGTTGATCTTTAGAAAGATTGGTAGAAGAAAATATAAGAATTTTGGGAAGCACGAAACATTGGACATTCAACCATAAACAACCAATGATATTGTAACAATTCAAGTTTTGTGTTACACCAAAAATAGGCAATAAAAGTGGGCAGTAGAAACAAGTTTTAAAAAAAAAAAATCATATGGGCTGACAAAAAAAAAAAAGTATCCATATAAATAGAAAATAGATTCTACGGGGAAATTAGGCGTTAATTGTCTTCAGATGATTCTTCATGTAAGCGTTGAAGTAAAACCTGTTCACGACGATTCATAGAAACAATGGTATCCTGCAAATGTTTGATTTCAAAAACAAGTTCTTCACGACGAGCATTTAAAATCATACGATATTCATCAGAAGAAATGCGACGTACAGGAAACCAATCAGGTAGCATAGCGATAGGATCTTCAGAAACCATTCTACGTAAACGAGCAGCCAATGATGATGATTTAATTTCCTCCTCCTGTTGATTCTCTTCGTTTGAAGAATCCAAACCCATTTTACGAATAATCCACTGTTGTCTACGATGATTAACTGCAGTAAATGACATTTGTCCAACTGCAGAGATTGTAGAGAAAAGTAGGGCTCCTGAAACTGCTGCTGCTTTAGTATTGCGTGCTATAAAGCCAAGTAAACCACCAGTTAATCCACCTGATATTGCACTACTGAAGAGTTCATCAGAATCTCTGGTTTGTGATTGACGCAGATTATATTTTTCGTTTTTGTCTTTTTGCTCCGCTAACAGTGCTTCACGCGTTGTAAAGAAAAATATTCCATACATCGACCAATTAGTTGCCATTGTTAGTGTATGTCGACGAATTGGCTGTAAGTTACGTAGAATTGCCACATTCAATCCGACTACTGCGCCAAGTGATCCAAGCCCAATCGTACCCCACATTATCCGACGTCGTGCGTGTTTGTCTTCAAAAATAAACCCGCCCATTTCCTTCACTTTCTCTCCAAAAATAAAATGAAACCGAACCGTGGTGTATGTACTTGGAATGCTTATAAGAATACAAAAAAAAAAAACAATGTAAAAAGCACAGTTATCAATCTATACAAAAGTATTTTATAATTCAACATGGTAACATTTTCATTATTACTATTGGAAATTGCAAACAAAGATGTATGGGGTTTGTAATCGTGCGGAAATACTGGAAGTGTCTAGGCCATTATTTAATGAAAAAAAAAAAAAAAAAAAGCATACGAGACTCTTC
>KZ303518.1:180837-205345 GCA_002705745.1 Coemansia reversa NRRL 1564 | reverse complement strand
TATTTAATGAAAAAAAAAAAAAAAAAAAGCATACGAGACTCTTCATCTTAAACTTCTTTTGTACAACCACATTTGTTGCGGTACCCGAGTTGAAACGTAGCAGTTGAAGATCAAACCACTGCAAAAAAAAAAAGAAGAGAGGAACTGGGCCCAACTCTGGGAGAAAGAATGATCTTCAAAAAAATAAAAAATTCCAGTCTTTCCTGCCATACTAAGAATGGTGAAAAAAAAAAAAAATACCGCAACACCAAGAAGCGATAAAGAGTTTCCTGCTTAGTACCACGTTATTCTTTACTACTAGTTTTTAAATGTCGTTATTTACCAAAATAGAGCAATAAAAGTCAATTACCACATACTTTCTATTATAAAACCCTCGTATACACTTTTCTAAGGGATATGACGGGGAGAGAAATGCTGCTTACTTTGCAGCAAAAGTTTTACTGTTATCTCTTTCACAATCCACAACTCCGGGACGATTTCTATGTGACTTCCTATTTAATACCACAAGCTACTCTAGGAATAATTCGTGGAGTATTATTCGTATATTGTTTAATAGTACTGATTAGTAATCTCGTTGTGAATATTATTCATGGTGCCGGTTGGAATTGGGCAGCTTATTTCACAACACTATCTTTCTTTGGTATTACGTTATATTATGGTGTGGCAACATATACGACACTACGATACTGGCAAAAACAACAACAATATGGTATACGCTTTAATAAACAGTCACTACAGAATGGAGATGAAAACAGCAGTGTTGTAATAGATTCTGCTCTATTATCGCAAGAACCTGTACAATTGACACCAGCAGCAAATAACCAAGATAGTATTATGGAAACAACACTGGATGATGAATCAACACAATTAACAACTGATAGGAGGGAAATAGTAGAGATTGAAGTAGCATCAGATATTATACAAGACAAAGAAGAAGAAGATGTGGAAATGAAACCACGGAATACAACAGAATCATTTACAATATTACATCAATTGACATTAGCTATGCAACAAATACTTTATGAATCATTTGCATGTTTCGCACCATTAGTTACAATAGTATATTGGGGATTACTCTATTCCACAGAATCAGTAGTTTTAGATACAATGTTAGATTTATGGATGGGTATAAGTATGCATGCAATAAATACAATTCTAATGTTATTAGAAGTGTTTGTTTTTGCTAAATCACCTTTTAACAAAGGTCATTTTTCAATACTATTTGGTTTCCTACTGTTATATTTGGGTTTAGCTTATTTTATGGTTGGTGTATATGATTTTTATGTATATCCTTTTTTTGATCCTAAATTTTTTGCTGGTTATATTGCTTTAATCTGTTTACTTATTGTTAATATCGTCGCTATCGTTTGGGTCCTTTTATTAATGGTACATCGTTTTCGTGATTCTATTTACGCTCGTTGGTTGTTAAAAAGACGTCAGACTATTTAAATTTTCCTTTAGTTTCTGTATATAATACTTGTCGATATACTCAAAATAAATAAATAAATAAAAATACTCTTAACATGTTCAAGTTGATTTTTACAAAAATCCAAAATAGGGAGTGGAAATTTATTTTTCTTGGCTGCAGTTTACTATGTTTTTGTAGGCGTTGATTTCTCAAAAGAAAATTCCTATTCCCCCTTGGCCCAGCTAAAAATATAAAAAAGAAGGTCCACTCTTCAATAGAAAATAAAGACACTTCTATTTCTTCTCCGCTATCGATAATTATTACCACTACTTAAACATTATAACACATAAAGATTACTACATCAGCATAGGATTATGTCAGAGAAACAGAATGGTGTGGAAGGAACCTATCCTTTAAAGGATGAGTCAGAGAGCAGACAGCCGTCGCAGATGGCTTTACCTTCTTATGAGGACTTGGACACAGACCGCGGGCACCAGCAGCAGCAGCAGCAGCAGCAGCAGCAGCAGCAGTGGGCCAGCGGAGGTAACAATGTTACTACAGATTCCAGACCATTGGGGTTCCACTTACCAAACCAGTCGCCAACCTCTAACAACCACCCAGGTTCATCATCTTATTCTCAGACAATATCATATACACAGACAGAAAGACCATATATGTCAACAGGAGCACATTCACAAGCGGAAATATATCCACAATCACTCGTAGAAGAACATCAAACAGGCAATATGACAAAGACCTCTTCAGATATGATTCGTATTACGTTAATAAATCCCGATAGACACGGTAGTGGATTTACATTAGCAGTGCCACATAGTTTGAAACAATTATCACCATATCCTTCAAAAGTATCCACAAGAAAATGGAGTGAATTTATTCAACAACTAAACAAAGTATTAAGTAAAGCTCCTGGTTCAATTACTAATGGTGTTACTGATTTTTGGCTTACAAGTTTAGCTACCCTTGGTATGGCAGGTCGTGGAAGAGATATGTATCTTTCTAAAATTATTAATCAGGCTATGGAAATTGTGGAGTGTTATAATCGTGCTGAATTTTCTGAATGGGGCATAATTGTAAGATTACAGATTATTAGGGATTACTATGGGTTGGATAATACTTCTGCATTGGTTGGTAATAATACCATGTCGATACATGAGAAACGTACGAGGAGACGTCAACAAAATCTTGGTTTGGGTTCTAATGAAGTATCTAAAGCTACTTTGGAACTCCACGTTGAACGTTCATAAATTTAATTTTTTTTTCTTCACACTATCCATTTTTTTTTTTTTTTAGCGGATGAGGGGTTAATAATTTGTGAGGCTCCAAAATGACGTATTTGATTATTCCACAGTAAAGCAATCTCCCCCTCTCCACATTCAAAAAGGCCATAAAAGGGATGCGCTTTGGGATTCTTTCCTTTTCGTTTTTTGATCTATTACTTTCTTCTCACAATAATATTGTAAGAATAAAATATTACTAAACTAACATTTCTCCAAGTACAACGCGTACCAGTAAATTAACGAGTATGGCCAGGACACCGTGTATTACGTTTATTGGAGGAGGGAATATGTGTGAGGCAATACTTTCAGGATTACTCAAGACTGGCCATCCTACAACACATGTACGTGTATCGGAGCCTTTTGATCAACGTCGGGATTTTTTACGTAGTCAATATGGAGTAGATGTGTTTGCTGACAACGACGCAGCTATCACAGGAGTGGATGAAGCACAGGTATCAGAGGGCGTAGACACTGATGTAGTGGTTCTGGCAGTTAAACCACAGGTAGTAGGCAATGTAGTGCGTGGATTATCTGGAGTATTGGCCAAAGTGAGGCCTTTGGTGATTTCGATTGTGGCAGGAGTAGTGATTCATGATTTTGCACGTTGGATTGGCGATGTGCCAGTACCACTGGTTCGGTTAATGCCTAATACGCCAGCATTGGTAGGAGAAGGAGCAGCGGGAATGTACGCAGATGCTAATGTCAGTGCAGAGCAGAAGAAACAGACAGAGTATGTAGTCTGTAACATTGCCAAGGAATATTTCTGGGTGGATAAAGAAGCTGGAATTGACGCAGTTACTGCTATTAGTGGATCTGGACCTGCGTATTTTTTCCTGATTATCGAAGCTATGGAGAAAGCAGGAGCGGAATTAGGGCTTCCTAAGGATACTGCTAAACGACTGGCGGCACAAACAGCTTTAGGAGCAGCGAAGATGGTGTTGAGTAGTGAAGATGATGTTGCTACACTTCGTCGTAAAGTTACTTCACCTAACGGCACTACTCATGCTGCTATTGTGAAGATGATTGAAGATAAAGTACCTGAAGGCATTGAAGCTGGTGTAAAGGCTTGTAATAATCGTTGCTCGAGTTTATCTGATGAATTTGGAAAGCTATAGTTTTTTTTTACAATATACACAGGAAGTTTATACATTTTTTTTTAATTAAAATAAACGTCTTTCTCATAAACGGCATATACAGTAAAAGTGTCGTTCTGTTGGTTGATAGCATTCAATAAATGTTAAGAATATTTTTTTTTTTTTTGAATATAAAATATAGAATTTTTTTGGAACATTTTCAATATTTTTTTCGTAACCAAATATTGTTTTAAATATAACTACTTTTTTTTTCAATTAGTTAAACAAAAAACACAGTAAAATGGAAGATCTAACAAATTACCAACCTTCTATTAGAATGTTACTCGGAGAACCAGATGTTTCATTCGAACACTGGCTTGAAATACTAAAACTAGTTTTACAAAATCAATGATTGTGGTGTTCAACTGAACAGACATTATTATGAATAAATAGAGAATGTTCAGAAGTAATGATTTCTACTACAATGTTAATTATTCTAGATAGATTGTCGGATGATCTATTGCGCAAATATTGCAGGTGTACTTCTCCTAGCATACTGTGGAACACTATTATTGCAGATTTTGGTAATATTAACCATGTACCTTTTAATAATGGAGTAGAATAAAATCTATTCATACATTGCGTTCTTTTAGGATTTTTTTCAGGGTGACATTAATCTTTAAATAGAATAATCTGTTGTACCATGGCATACTAATACACTTGATATAGTAAAGCAACAATCAGAACCTACTAGCCCACAACAGCTTTAACAAACACAAAAAGATCCCACTTTTTGACCAAAAGGATTGGGAAAAAAATTCTACTTTATCCTTCACCTTTCTTTTAGCTTTTCTTTTCTTATTTTTTTTTTTTGTTATAGTCAAAAATCATACTTGTTTCTTTTTGGCTTTTTTTTCGACCTTACGGGAATAGTACATTTAAAAAGGTATACACAGAGCACATGTAAATGCTGGAAGAGAAAGAGGAGGCGAGTACGGGGGCCTCAGAGGATGCAGTGCTATCAACCTTGAAAAAGGCACAATCCTACGCGGAGAGTAGCGACGACCGAGTAAAGTTAGTTTTAGCCAGCGAATTACGAGCACATTACCTCAGCGAAAAGACCCGATACGAAGGAAAACAGCAACATTACCAACAGCAGCTTGAAAGGGCTCAATATCAGTATACACAGGGATTAAAAAGTAGAACACGGGATATGGAAAGACTTCGCAAGTTGGTATTGTCACAGAATTCACTTTCTCAGAGACTCAGTACTGGTAAGCGTGCACAGGCTCAGGAGCAGTTGAAGTTTTCTGAAATGATGGTGGAGAATGCTCACGCCGCTATTGAAATGAGTCGTAGTGAGTTGGGTGAAGCCAATAAGGCTCTTGAAGAAAATGTTGCTAGGCTGCGTGGTGAATCTAGTCTGGCGCTAAAGGCCTGTGAAGGTGTTTTACGTCGAGTGCCTGGCTTGGAGCTACCCGAAAGCCCCCGGCAACCATCGTCAGGCAGCATACAGCAGGAAACTCGGAAGGTACCACCCTCCCGTCGTCTGCCGCTCCCTCCGCCTCCGCCTCCGCCTCCGCCTCCGCCAACCATCATACGTCCACAGCATCCAATGGCCAATGGCCAGCAGTCTTCCCATGCATTGCACAGTGGTCGACGACAACGACAGCCGTTGCCATTCACTTCAGAGCCGCCAGTAATTCTGTCGTCGCCGCAGCAGTCACAGTCACAAGCTGGCAGAACACAGCAACAAACGCAGGAGATTCCCAACAACACGCAATTAAAGTTGGTTCAGGATTTCAACAATGTACAGACATCAGACAACTTTAATAATGCCAAGACAATTGCGCGAATCCCGTCAGTACGTATGCCGGATCCACTGAATTATGCGTCTCAGCCTGCAAAACATCCGGAAATATCATCTTTGTCGCCGCAAGGAAATTCGAGCTGGCCAATAACACAGCCGCCACTTCCACAGCGTGACGTTGGCCGGCTGCAACAGAAAAATGACAAACCACTTCGGTTGAGCGCGGCTACCATGACTCCGCCACCGCTGCCAGACCGACAAGCAGGTAAGCTGCCGGACTTTCATGATCAGTCAGTTATGCCAGCGAACAAGGCCGCGAATAGAAGACGATGGCTTGTCATTGTCTGCGAGGATGCACAGCAGCGCACAGCAGTGGAGATGCTGCAGCGGCGGTTTTATGCGCGGGTTTCACGGAGTTCCCTGGTAGCGCTGCAGAGGAGTAGTGGGGATGAGAGTAGCGTACGACGGTTGGTGTTTGAACAGCTGTGGCCAGGACTGCGCAGAATGCTAATGGGTTGTCTTCCGGGCGTGGCACAGGCCGACTTGAGCGAAGGATTGGCAGGTTTTGGAGCCGATGCGTATCTGGAGCTCCGCAGTCATGACTACGCACAACAACAGACACCAGTGCTTATGCGTGTACCACTCAGCATCGTAGGTGCAGAACTCTGTGCTCCTACAGATGCTGCAGATGGAGGTAATGCAGCAGCAATGGAACAATGTTTCGGTTTATCAACAGCAGCTGCATCAGCAGAAGGTGCTGTGCGTCGAGTAGTACAACTTATTAGTACAGAGTCATTGGCCAGGAATGCCGGTATTCTAGCTACTCCTACTGGATTGGTAATTGTGCGTCGTATTGCTGTACAAAATGCATTAATTAGTCCAGTACTTTTCTATTCCTGTCCACCAACAATGCCTTGGTGTCATCCCATTATTGCACTTGGTTGTTTTGTTGCTGAATTGTTGGCGGCTGGTCCCGTACATGTACTGGAGCCTCCGCGTCTGTCGTAACATTTCAACTTTAACCAACAACAATCTTTCAGTTGGTCAGACCATTGATCTGAAAAATATTGGGGATTATGTTAATTGAGAAGAGGTAACCACTCCTAACGGATTTCTTATCTGCCTCAGCTTACTACTGAACCACACCTTATCTGGATGATATTACTATGTGCCTATTTTGCGGATAATGCAGTCTTATTATGCAAACCCTCAGATTGTTATACTTTCTATTTTGTGGAGAAACAGAGGTCTGGATCGTTCTGCAATTAATTGCCTAAACTTTTTTTTTTTTTTTGGGTAAGAGGTTTATTTTGTGTGTATATTTTCATGCAGGACAAATATATATATATATATATATAAAAAACAAAAAAGTCTTAAGGATGTCTCAGTTGTGGAGAAATATTTTAGCTTTTTTTTTTTTTAATTTTTACTGTTACTTTTTGCTTTTAGTGTGTGTCATTTTGCTTACTTTTATTACGGACAGATATTCCAATTGAAAATAAAGCCAAATAAAATACCACGACTTACCACACACTTTGTTCTGAACAAAAAAAAAGAAGATAATCTCAAAGGACTAAAGAAAATGCGCAAAATCCTTTCATTGGGTTGTTCAAACAGAATGCTTGCGGCCTTCGGAATTTTAACAGCTGTATTATTAGGATTGTACATTACCTGTAAAACAATATTTCACAATGGACCACTTCTTCGACAACTCTTACGCAAAAATCCACCACTAGAATCAGATTACATTGCATTAACACCAGTAATAGATGAATTTCGTAATAACAGTGTATTTTTTTATATGCCCGTCGGTTGCACATTTGATTCACAAGCATGTAGTTATTTGAGCGGTTGCTCAGAGACATATAAATACTGTGATGAAAGCAGCAATAGTAGCTTATCCACGTGCAATGTTAATTTATCTGGTAATTTTGGTTATCAAACACTTGCGGATAAAAATCAAGCTATTATTCGCCATATGTGTATGAAAAAAATGTACAATAACTACGATGTATTTATTAAAGTAGATGATGATTTATTATTCAATCCTGATCATACTCGAGTTATTATTTCACATCTTCGTTTAGAACCACTTTCTCTATTGGGCTATTTACATCGCCGTGAGGATAATTTAATATGGCCAAGTGGGTTTTTCTATGCATTCACAAGTGAATTGTTACGGAAATTGTGTAATAATGAAAAAGCTTTAAATCTTATTAAGGGAAAATATGAAGATGTTGCTTTTGCTAAAGCTGTAAAAAAATTGCACAATGTTTCTTACTACAATTTAGATTCTCTACTTTTTCTTAACCATATTTCTTATCAATCTTCAAGAGTTTTTATTCAATTCCTTCAATATGGCTCATGTCGTGCCAATTAATTTTTATACTTGTTTATTAATAATTATTTATTTTATTTCTTGTTTGCACGCCTTCTCTTAGTTGTTCAATAGTCCAGTTGCATTATTTCTATTTTCAGCTAACAATAACGTTACAAACTTTTTCTACCTATAACAAAAATAAATAAGGGTTATTTTGTATTAATTATGCTGAGCATTAAAACAATATAAAGAAATTAAGCAATACCGACTATCTGATTCTAACTACTCTGTGTGACACGACCAGCCGCAAAAACATTAACAGATGATGGCAATTTTAGTGCTTTACGCCACGCGGCAAACAATAAAACTCCACATAGTATCCAAACCAAATGATAATTAAATGGATACCAATAATTATGCTTAATAGAACATGCCCAAAGTGTTCCAGAAATAAGTGGTCCAATAGCACGCATAGAATTAATTGTAAGCTCTTGTAATCCATTAATATATCCAAGTGAATTTTTAGAAGGTGCAATGTTAGTCACAAGAATATTAGTGCTAGTAAAGCTGAAAATATTTCCAATAATACGTATTAATACCAGAGAAACCAGTAGAATCCATAAGCAACAATATTCTACATTACCACGTGAAATCCAACCATTCGATAAACTATTAGCAGTTTTACTGAGTGTTTGTTGTATATGTGCCGCTAATGGTGAAAGAAATGGTATGGCAATAAAATATATTATTGATGTACGCAATCCAATTTGATAACATTTTAATGCGCCTAGTTTATGTTCTATTCTTGGATATACCACCAATAAAAGATACAATACTGCTATACCAGATATTGCTAATGATATTCCTATTTCTTGTGTACCAAATCCTAATCCACCATCACTAGGAGTTGTTGCTGCAAATATAGGATATATTTGATCACCCATACCGAATCCCAATGCCATCAGAGCAATTATACAAAGTACTTGTTTCATAATTACTGATAACGTAAATAAATTTGCTAATGGTTTTGGAGAAATTTCTGCAATATCAGTAGGAGATACCAATGGAGTAGATTCTGTAACAATCTGAAGATTTCCTGTTTCTTCTGTATCATTGGTGTTATATTCTACTACAAGTGTTTCTTTTAGTTTGAATAAACCAACAATTAATCCGACTGCAGTACTTAATGAACCAACCATACAAGGTAGTAAATAAGGATATTCTTTAAAAAGTATAGACTCACCAAAAATAATAGGATACTGATCAACAGGATTTACCAATAACCCCCCAATGGTAGCACCAAGTGCAATACCAAAATTCCACATTAATGAAATTAATGACATCATTCTAGTTCTATTACTATCATCTGCCATTTCAGCAATAGCAGATCTAGCAACTGAAGATGTACCAACAAAACATCCGTTTAACGATCTTGCAATAATAGCCCAAGTAAAAGATTTTGATAATCCAAATAGTATGAATGTTATTAAATCTCCTGTTAATGCTGTTAATATTGTTTTACGTCTTCCTATACGATCTGATAATGGTCCCCAAATCATTGTTGTCATAGTGTTACAAATTGAATATGACATTGTCAATAATCCCGCATAAAAAGATACATCCTTTGGTGTCTTTGCTATATCGAAACTTGTAACCATCTACAATGTGTCTCCATAAATACGTTTGCATTAAAACTAAAGAACAATAGGTTTTTTTGTAGCGGCTGTTTTTTTACTTTTAAATTTTTGGTTACTTTACCTCGTATATAAATGGCAACACAAGCGTGTAGGTAACTGGTTCTGCCAATCTAATCGCTAATACTGGACTTAATTGGCTCCATGGAAGTGGCGTTTCTTTGTTCTCAGATTGCTTACTAATAATAGAGGTAGAAATACCAATGCTGTTTATGTCGCTCTGAGAACCATGGCGTACAGCTATTATTTTGCTGTTTGTTGACTTGGCCATAAGTTATTAAAAAGTAATAATTAGTAAAGGTAATAAATACGCAGTTAGTTTCTGTGCTAACTAAAAATATAAATTACCTTGAAGGTAATGAAAATTTCGTTTAAAAATGTTTTGGGATGCTTGCTGATTTTTTTTACAAGAATACTAATACCAAATACAAATCTGCCTTTTTAAAAAAAAATGGCTATACAAATACCCAATATTATAACTTTATTGAAAGAAAATTGCGCATGAAGCACCTGTACTACCTCAAAAATAAATTTATGTCACTTGTCATGCTATGCATGCTGTTGTATATGTGGCAAATAATTTCAGTTAATTACATAACGGACAAGGGGACCAAACAGAAAATGGTTTTTTTTTTCAAAATTCCGTTTTAACTTGTGATGTAAAGTATATGCATATGTTTGCATCTACGTATAATTGTAAAACATACTCGACATAAATTGAAAGCTTTAAAAAGAATATTAATTCAAAATTGTTTTGCTTAAATTAAAAAAACATACATAACAAACACATAACTCGATTTCAAAACAAGAGTTGTGTATTGTTTTTTTTTTAAAAAATAGTAATTATATATTATGTTCAGGCAAAAATAATCTTTTTTTAAAATAATAACTAATACAAAGAATAACAGTGCCATGGTCTGGACCTTTCTCTGACTACAGTAGTACTTAAATAGCTACTACCTGTTTTAAGAAAAAGTTATGAGTTTAAATATTGTTTATTTCATACTTTAGGAATATTGATTTTACGATCTTCTGCTTTTAGTTTTTTAAACTCTCAATAATATGTAATGGTTTATGCTTTTTATACCAAAAGCAAAGTTTCTAAAAAATTAAAACAAAAATATGTATTATGTATTTGATAAACATATTCTTTTACATAAATAATATGCAAAAAAAGTAGCTAGAAGTAGTAATGCACAATATTTACTTAAAAATTTATCTAGAACAAAGCACCTATTACTGCAGATTAACAGTTTTTATTTTGATAAACTAAAAAACATTGAAAATGTGCTATACTTAGCCTACCAATTTCTGCTTTTTTTTACTCCTTCACCACATGTGTATATTTTTTATTTTTGGCTGTTGACATTTATGCGCACTTGTTATAAAATTTTGCTTGGCATCTCCATTTACTGTAAAACCTTATCTATTTCACAGTAGCCATTAGTGCTGGGTTTCCTTCAACTCAGCTACCTTTGGCATTTTTTTTGACAGACTAAAATACTTTATTAGAGCCAAGTCTTGCTTTTTGTCTTTTAACCTAATTTTTTTTAATGCTCCCAATAAAAAAATTTTAAATTTCTTTTCTTCTTCCTTTCTTAATCCTGGCCTTTAGGCAAAAATTCCGACATAGTTGCCTTGGTGTTGGTGTATAGGAAAGTTTAATTTTTTATAATACAGGTATAATAAAATTTGGCAAATGATCAGCTATAAAGAACTTTGCAAAAGTTTTATCAAAAATATATTTTGGCCAAGAACCTCTTTGAAAATCTTTTTGCCAAAACTACATTAGTTCTTGGTATTCTTTTTTAAAAAAAAAAACGCAATATAAAACGTGTATAGAATTAAAAATATAAATAAAAAATACAGAAATCCGTCTAGGTCTGAATTTTTACTCTGTTTTCTGTTGCATTTTTAACGTTATATTTATCAGTCAATACACCATGTCATTAAGATTTTTATTCTTGCATAGCCAGAAAATTTGCTATATTGCTTTTTTTGTGATATTAATGGTAAATATTTATTTTGGAAATCAATTATATAAATATCTAAATAAAAAAGATTATGCCAACCAATCAGTAGTGTTGCGTTTGTTAAAAGGCCGACAGAGGAAGTGCCGTCTAAAAGCTAGTACAAGACACACGGCAGAGAAGTGCCATTGTAAGAAAGATGTTAAAAGATTTAGAAGTTTAGTTAGTTCTAAGGAAAACCCTGACCAAGTCAGTTGCTGGTCTCCTGCTTAAATATAAAAGAATTGTTGCTAATACAAATCCTTGGAGTTACAGGGAAAGTGGCTTGCTCTATTGTACACACTCCTGCGCTATTGTCTGAGTGCTCTTGAGCTTGCAGGGACAATGCTGCCAAAGAAATGACTCTGGATCTATTATCGGGGCGTACAGATACCCTTGTTGACAATAGTACATTATGCACCCTTGATCGAGACCTGTCTAATCAGGAGGGAAGCATTTCCCTTTCCCCGCATGAACCCTGTATATCGGGGGAAGAGGCATCCCCTCCCCAGGTCTGGGGGTGGAAGCACCACCCCTTCCGAGTTTCGCAACATTAATGCCAGGGCTACTATATACTTTATAATGTTGAGCATGACCAGTCATGCTTACCCAAAAAGGGTGCATCCCCATAAAAAATAAGTGGTCATGCTAGGGTGCAAAGTTGGTCATGCCCAGCCAAAATGGCAATGCACCCTTTTTCCCCACAATGCACCCTTTGTACATTTACATACACTTAGAAAGCACTTCACAAAATTATATGCAGTAGATAAACTCCCACATGTTTTTTTCGAAAAATATTGTGTACAGAGTCATTTCTCAGTACTCTTTCTTTTTAAAGTGTATAATAAATGTTGAAACATCTCATTTGTTAAGCTATTGCTTTTTAATGGTGTATTTTATTTAGGAAACTTCGAACATACTTTTATATGCATACTTTTATTAATTATGCCATTTATGTTTTCCAGTTATGGCAACACAACAATGACCTATAAAATCAGTGCAGTTAATGCATTTTTTTTTTCCAAGATACCTTTTTCCCAGCATATTTTTGTAAGACCCCATTTTTTCATATTGTTTTTTATATTGTTAGAATTAAGATATTACTCCATCTGATTTACTTCACTTCACGTGAGCATATCTGGCTTTCTTAGACATTCAAACAAAAAAAGAATTGCTTCCTTGATATAAACACCTTACTCCTCTGCTTTTGCACCCTCAATCTATTTTTCCCTTTCATAAAACTATGATTTGACATTAAATTTGCAGTAGCCATTTACTGAGACAATTACTATGAGCTACTCGAACCACAGCAGTTTTATTCGCAGTAGGCACAGGATTATTTATTATTATTATTAACACATTTGCATAGTTGGCTCTGCACCTAGCTTCAATTTAATTTTTGATTTGCACTCAGCTTCAGTTTATTTTCTGATTTGTACCCAACATTACTCGCCCCCCCTATTCTCTATACTATACCTGGCATTACTTGCACTCCTCAATTGTATTCTACCCAGCTTCACTCAATTCTCCAAACTGAACTCAGCCCTCCTTAACCCCCACCCATACTGTGTATTGCACAAATATGACTCTCTATAAGTAGTTTTTGGGGTGTAGTGTAGTGCAGCATTAATGATTGCACAGAGTCAGTTGCAGCACTTTAGCTAGGTATCTCCCAGTTACTTGATAGACTAATAAAGCTGATATGTTAACTTCTCCTTTGAATATTGTGACTTCTGGGCTGTCAAGTGGCTTTTTATATTAATGTTCTCTAGTTAAAAGTATAAGTCAAACTGCCAGAAAGTTTTTATGAGATAAAAGGTATCAGCCAATGCTGATTATACACAAGGTTGTCTAAAGAAAGCAACAGGCAGTCATGTAATTTTCCAGTAGTTAGGCAAGAGAATACATTGTTGCTGAATAATGCCAACTTTTCTGAAAAGCAGCTAAGAAGCTAGCTAGTCTATATAATGATACCCCAGCTGGCAATGAAGCATAGTAAGTTTTTTTATTGCTTTCAATAAAATTGGTTTTACTTAAACTATCGAACAACTGTATCTACTGACATGCAGTATACTGCAACCTAAATATAGCTTTTGCTACACATAAAGCATTTATCTTTATAATTGTAAAGAAGAAAAAACTATAAAGTAGGCAATATATTTCAATCCCCATGAAAAGACTAAGGAAACCTTTAGAAAGAAAACATAAACATGCTAAGTGTTTAAAGTAAACACCTTTCCCACTATGATGTCATACGTGAGTTCCGCATCTAATTGTCCTCACAATAATGCTGCATGTTAATTTTAGCATCTGACAGATTTTTGCTTTGGACTTTTTAAAAGCAATACTAATCATGATAGTACTTGTGATACTGATTGGCTGCATCAGGGGCACTTGCCCTGGCCACTCATCACAGAGGGGATATAATACCCCACAGCTGGGCCTTAATTGTTATTTATATTTCCTTAGTTATTTTATAGGGATTCTGCTCTATTGTTTATTATAAATGCTAAAACCATCATCACAGTTTGTGTATGAATTCTTCTAATTTCTTAAAATTTCCTATGAATAGATCCAGTGCGAGTACATGAACTCTAGGTATGGCTGTTTATCTGCCACTTGGGTCATGTTCTCTCTGGAAAAAGTTGCCTATGTCTAATAGACAATTGCGATTTGTTGCTTCATTCACTGGTGTAGGAAATCTTGCTACTGTGGATGCACAGTAGCGCAGTGTTTCCTGCATTTATCTTTTCATGATCACTTTCCCTCAAGATATCCGTTTCCCTCAAGACCTTCTCCTCAGTTGTCCGTATCTCATGACTACACTGATGACCAAGAATTTGATCAAGGACTTGGAGGGCCCCCTTTTAAGGCGCCCTCCTCTCACTCAACATTAGTTTCATTTTCTTATAAGTCCTTCACATCTCATATTCAATAGCTTAATAGAATTGTTAGGCTAGTGAATTGGAGAGACCAAGGCAACAACGATTTAAGCTTTAATATACAAATTGATTTAAGTTTCTAACTATTCTTTTATTTCGTTAATAGCATTGAAATATCAAATAAAAACGCTATAAACTACAACTGGCCTCTGTTCACAAAGCATTGAAACTTTTTAGAACAAATGATTGATGGCTTTTGCCTGTTGATCAGCCATAATTTCTAGATTCTAGATTGGTAGATGCTGACAAAATGTCAGGCTGGGCAGTGACTATGAGGAATACTATGAATTTTATTAAGATAAAAAAAAAGAAAAGATGCAAATTCTCAGCCTAGTAGTTCCTTCTTAGTACCTGACATGCTGCAACCTTTTCTGCCTTTGGTGATATGTTTATGCTGAACTCCTTAAGGACAAGGAAAACACCAATACCCAGAATGCTTAACAATAGTCTTGACTATGTGGCTTGCATTTTCTATGTGTTCTGCATGGTATTTCAGATAACTCCATTGTAGTGAGGGAAATATCAACATTTGGGTCAGGACTTTTAGCACTATGTCTGATACACTAGGTGTCAAATTTTTTATTATAAGTTACATCATAATGATAAATTAAAAAATACACTTTGATTTTTATTGCAGCAAGAAGGCCGACTTGTTTTTAAAAAGGTAGTTTAATGTTTTAGAGTTATTTATAATAGTAAAGAAACATTCACAAAACTAGCAGGAAACTGTACTCCTTTTTATAGTGCTAGAACCATACTACTAGATGTACAAATAATGTCATTCTCGTTGTATCTGTTCAATCTCATCTTGCGCTTGCTTTCTCATGATGTCTATCATCATTATCATCATCACTTGGCTTGATTTAGTTCATGGTTATGTCCGTGAGCCATTTGGCTCCCGCAACATTTTTATAAGTGATACCCTGGCTAAATATAATTAAAACTTGCAAAATATTTATTAAGTATATCATCAATTAAAAAGTTGGTTTTTGATTAATTAATTAAAAAAGCAATAAGGTTAATACTCTTAAAGCTTTACTTAAATATTAAATTAAAAAGATAAATTCTTATAATAAATTAAATGCTAATATTTAAGCTTAAAAACATTATTATTCAAGCAAAGGTATTTTAATGAATAAATAATTGTTTAAAATATAAAAGCTAAATAAATAATATAACCTTACTACGTATATATAAATATAAATATATATAAATATATATATATATATAAACTGATTTAATATGTTTATTCTTTTGACAATACAATTATAATTATTATTTGAAAAACAAGTATTAAAATAGTTGTTAAGTTTTTTACAAGAGCACTTTCTTATTTAATTTAAATAATGGACAATCCTACTCATACTCATTATGATAATAGAGCATGTTTGCATATTTATAAGAAAAATGGTAAATTTTTTTGTACAATTGTTTCAAATGATCCAACAGAAAGTATAGATGATTTAATGGAAAAATTTTCTGAATGTGCAGAAACAATGTTTTATACAATTAGTGGTCACACTATTTATGAAAGAGAAAGATGTATACAAGCCTCAAGAAATACAATTCATTTTGGATCATATTATTCAATTATTTCAAAAGCAGTTAATAAAAATATCAGCTTTGGACATGATATCAATACAATGCAAAGAGGGAGTTATAATAATGAAAATTTAAACGTTGTTTTTTTACAATTAGGTGAACAACGAAGAAATTTTTCTATAGAACATAGTAAAAATAATTTTAAAACTATGAATCAATGTATTCAAAGTTTAAACAGTACTATTGGTGAAAATATCTTTAGATATACCCCAAGCAAAAAAGATGTAAATGATTTTAGTATTGCAACAATTAATGATAGAAAGTTTACTACTAAAGATATTGATACATTATTCACTTTAAATGGATTTCAAAGAGTGAAAGGTAATAGGAACACAGTTATATCTTTAAATACAACGTTGATTTGGTATGAAGCAGATTTAACTGAAGTAATAATTTTAGATGAAAATTATTTAAGTAAACATGAAATAGATAATATAACACATGGTATACTCAAGCTTACTTGCAATTTATTTGATGTTAGATTTTTTAGATCAGTCAGTTTTTCCTGGAAGTTAACAAAAACTATGAGTTATAAATTACTAGATGAATTATTTAATAAAACTATTCTGTGTG
The DNA here is from genome assembly GCA_002705745.1 of Coemansia reversa NRRL 1564. NCBI lineage: Eukaryota > Fungi > Kickxellomycota > Kickxellomycetes > Kickxellales > Kickxellaceae > Coemansia > Coemansia reversa. The sequence goes on along the minus strand of KZ303518.1, from coordinate 188,616 downwards.
ATAAATATGAAGTTTGCACAAATAGTTCTGTAGTTGTTGACAATAATAGTTGTATATTTGAAATTTTTAACCAAAAAGTTGATAATTATTTATTACCAACAATTCTATATAGAATGTTTTCTAAAGGCTTTCAATTTGATGAAGAAAGTCTAGGAATAATAAATGATATGTATACTGGGTTATACAAAGATAACTGCTTACTAAGATCAATTCTTGATAATGATTCTAATAAAGTCCCATCTGTTGTAGAAAAAGTTGACTTCAGAACAAGTTAATGTCTTTTTCTCTAACATCAGAAGAACTACTGCTATTTATAAGAGATACTCTCCTTGTATAAAAGGTAACCCTTGACTCTTTGATCATCACCGTGAGTGACTGACATTTAATCAAAGAGTCAATATATAATATCATAGAATATTATATAACACCATCTCTTGAATTCCCTGCCTGACTCAGTTCAGTTCAACTCAAAACTTTCAAGTATTCTATTGCTTCATAGTTTTTCCTAAAAGGTTTTCATCTAGTTGCAATAGTGAATAGATTCTACTTGCTTTCTCATACAATCTAAATTTTATATAGATTCAAATTATTTAAATAGTGAAAATTTTGTTGTAAACTGGTTGTTTTGTTGGTCTGATGAGCAGCCTATTTAATTGCACAGGACTTGCAAGCTAGTCTTTCCTTCTTTAGTTTTGTTCTTTTATTTATATTGTTTAATTAATTTTACTCATTTATCAACTCATTCAATATACTGTAACCATTTCCTTTGTAAGAAATCTCACTGCTGTGAATGCTCAGCAGTACAGTGTTTCCTGCATTTATCTTTTTATAATTACTTCCCCTCAAGATATTCATTTTCCTCAAGACCTTTCCATCAGTTGTCTGCATCTCATGACCACACTGATGAACAAGAATTTATTCAAGGACTTCAAGGGCCCCTTTTAAGGCACCCTCCTCTCACTCAACTTTGGTCTTGTTCTTTTTAAGTCCTATACATCTCATATTCAATAGCTTAATAGAATTGTTAGGCTAGTGAATTGAAGAGACCAAGGCAACAAAGAATTAAGCTTTAAGATCAAAATTGTTTGCAGTTTTTTAACTACTCTTTTATTTCATTAATAGCATTGAAACATCTAATAAAGATGCTATTAATACATAATTTTCAGCATTGGTAAACTGCAACCCCAGTTTACTGTATAGCTATTTAGAACATTTATTTATTTTTAAAAAAGAATGTTCAAAACACAGGAGAGCAGATGAGCTGTCTACTGTCTCCTGCCAGTATTTCCTGTCATTGTCAGGCAGTGAGCTGAAAGGTGATTAGAACCGCTGCAGTATAGATACTGACAGTTTATCCAGCATGCATTAAACACATCTGCGGACACACCCTGTCTACCAAAACTTTCATGCAACCTGTTTAAATCCATAGTGCTGCCACTGCGACCATACAATTTGCCATTTACTGCAAACACAGTGCATTTGGTCACATATTTTGGCACAAATGCACCAAATCCTAGTGCATCAATTTTCATGGCACTACCAGACACCTCAGCTTGACGGACTGCTTCTATATTGGCTGCAACTACTTGCATTGCTGTATCCAGTATAGCATCTGGACCCAGTGAAAATACCACTATATGCAGACTTACTGGCAGATAACTGGTATACATTGCAATAGCAACATCACCCAATTCCTCACCAAGTGCCTGGTACAGATGATAAAAACTCATTAGTGAATGACAAAATGCTGTGCCCTTCATCAGACAGCTGCAACAGTTACAATGCCAATCTATGGTATGTATTTTGTGGATTACAATGCAGATGAATGTAGGTGGCAAAACCAGCTCAACCATTTATATGTTCTATAGGATGCTGCATGCACCATGTTGACAAGGCACTAAACAACACTGGGCAAACATACATTAGTGCCTGTTCTGCCTGAACATTTAGCAATGCTGCTAGGTGTTCAGCTGTTGCCACCCAAGCAATTGCATCTCCGTCTGATGCATCAGCAGCCAACCGTGCCAAACGCAATGGTGCCACTGAACCTTCATACTGTCTTGTCACTGGTTCCTCAGCCGCAGGAGTCAGTACAGATATCTTGACCACTTGGTCCTGCTCAACATTTCCATCGTTCTCCATTCTAACAATGGATGCACTCACAACAGGAATAACACAATGGATTTAATCCAAACAATGGATGCGTCCCCTCAGTAGATGCACCTAAATATAACCAGATATATTAAATTTTTTTTCCGAATGATCGTATCTGGAACCATAGTAATGACCACAATCTCGCTACTCCTGAATGGTTATGCAGATGACTAAGCTTATGTCGCAGCCAGCAGAATCTGCGCTCAGATCTGCGGGTGATTCGATTAGTGAGAGTGATCCTCCTCCCCCCTTTTTAAGCGGCTTACGCTTGTGAATTGTTAGTTAGTTCCCGGCTTTGAATCCTAATATATACCTTTATTAAAAGTGACAACCCAGTGATTGCTGTGACAAATTTCAAAGCCACCAAAGATACTCTATCAGTAAAAAGAGATGATGGATATGGAGATGCAGAATGAATCCAGCGATAATGCACAGGGGATACAGACTCAGCCACAAATGCAGATGCATGCGGGGGTCGAATCCAACCCCGCATCTGCACCCGTATCCATTGTTTTCTCAAACACGGAACTAGCAGCAGCGTCAAAGAACTTCAGGGAATTCATAAAACCATTTACTGCAGATTTTGACGGCCCTTCACCACATGACTGGATGCAGGATGCTTTGTCAAAGCTCCAGCTTTATCTTCCAGATGCACCAGAAGAACACAAGGCACAGCTGCTGATTGAGAAAATTAAGTCTTCTGCCTCAACATCAGTGAGGTTTGTCAAAACTACAGAAAGGGTAAGACAGGCATTGTATAGGTGTTAACTATTTGTCTTGGTATTCAAAGTCAAAGAAAAGCTAAAGGAAACAAAGAGTAAAACATCTGATTGCTGCCTTTTAGAAAGGCCAATGCCACTGGCAATCCCTCATGTTGCTGTGGTTGGCTCAACAGCCAACAATAGGCATCATCCTGACAAGGAATGGGGTGCCAAGTATGAAAGGCAAATTGAGCAGGGTACCCTATGTGCCAATGTTGGTCCTGAGCAAGCAAGGCACAGGGCCGAAATGGCTGCACATTACATAGGGCTAACCTCTTCAGTTGCTGAGAAGATTATGCTGCATCTTGGGAAAGTCTATGATGAGGCAATCTTCAGAACTGGGCTACCCTTTCCCTCTAGGTTGCTTGCCAATGTCAGTGCCCTTGACTTTTATTCTGTACTTGATGAATTCTTTGAGTTGGTGGACCAGGTGGAAGAGGCCAAGACAATCCGTAAGAGAATGAATGCTTCAAGCAAGAAGGTCGTGCAAAAGTCAGTAGATAGCCCAAAAGGCCAAGCAGAAGGAAAGAACTAAGCTCAAGAACAAGCAAATCTAAATCTTCTATTTTTTATAGTAGTATTAATAAAGTTTGTTCTTCTTTCTCTTCTGCAAAACCTCATGAAGCTTCTACTCACTGGCGCTGGCTGGAAGGCGCAACTCTAAATGGATGTTCTGTACAGGCAGCTGCAGACATAGGCACTGAGATTTCCACTATTTCTGAGGAAATGGTGGAAACTTTAAAATTAAAGGTTAATCGGCGCTCTGTGGTCAACCTCAGACCACAATTTGGTAGCTATGCCTACTGTGCCCGCGGTTTAGCTTGTACACAAATCTATTCATCAGAAACGGGACACTCAGTCAGGATTGTATTGGCAGTGGTAAATGCAAATGGACCACTACATATAATAATTGGACATAGTGACCTAGCCAAACTTGGACTAGCACTACACCCAGTACCAGCACTGGAAACGCCAGCAAATACAGAGGAGCTGGTCATCGCCTTAGAACAAAGGATGACAACACTGCAGCAGCTGGCGGTGGATCCAGCCCATCTTGTGCTGCCAAAGCCAGTAGCATCAGAGATGGGCTCAGATGTAAAATACAGCAAAGTCTGTAGGCAGGTGGGTCTGCCTGCAGATTTCTTTTCCCCCCTCACAGAAAATCGTGATGATGACTGGAATGCATGTGACACACTATACCCGGCAGTAAACCGCGAAAATGTAGATGCACATATGCATACAGGACAAGTCACTCCTGAGATTAGAAGCAAGCTATTGGAAGAAATTATGACAGCAGCTACAGCATTACGCGAGTACCCATCTGGATGCCTGCCGCCAGCCGCAATTCACCCAATCGTCATTCCTATGAAACTAGATGTGGCGCCACTATATGTGCCTAGCTATTCACGCAGCGAAGCTGATAAAATTGCCATGGAAAAATATGTGACCCGCCGACTGACATACAGAATTGACGAACCAGGATATGCAACTGCAAATATGCCTGTTTTCTCTGTCGCAAAGCCAGACACTGATGAGCGGCACATTTTAATGGATAATTCTGTAGGAAATCTCGCTACTGTGGATGCACAGTAGCGCAGTGTTTCCTGCATTTATCTTTTCATGATCACTTTCCCTCAAGACATCCGTTTCCCTCAAGACCTTCTCCTCAGTTGTCCATATCTCATGACTACACTGATGACCAAGAATTTGATCAAGGACTTGGAGGGCCCCTTTTAAGGCGCCCTCCTCTCACTCAACATTAGTTTCGTTTTCTTTGAAGTCCTTCACATCTCATATTCAATAGCTTCATAGAATTGTTAGGCTAGTGAATTGGAGAGACCAAGGCAACAACGATTTAAGCTTTAATATACAAATTGTTTTAAGTTTTTAACTATTCTTTTATTTCGTTAATAGCATTGAAATATCAAATAAAAACGCTATAAACTACAGATTCTATTGGATCAACAATTAATATAAAGAAAATTGGAATGCAGCTACCTAGGTATATAGATGTACGTCATTTTGTTTCTGATGCCAAAATGATCTCAGGAGTGGATCTCGTATCTTTCTTTACATGTATCCGACTTGCACCAGAACAGTGTGATTTTTGGACATATGAAAGAGGTTCATCTGCTGGATGTGTATGCACCACCCATCTGGTACAAGGAAACAGTGAAAGTCCTGTGATTGCACAAGCTTTCCTCATGAAGATGTTCGTGGATATGCCAGAATTGGATGGAAAATTGCTTGGTTACATTGACAACATTTATTTAAAGATGACTAAAAACGATGTTTATTCACATATAAAAGAAGTTGGAATTTTACTATGCACTCTTGCTTGCTGGAACATCCTGGCAAATCTATCTAAAGCAGAATTTTTGATGACAAAAAATTTAAATATTCTTGGGTACCGGTGGTCAGTGGCTGGTACTTGGAAAGTTCCTGATGACAGAATTGCGACTCTCCAAAATTTACCAATGCCGATGGCTGGGAAAGCATTACGCCATCTCCGTGGAGGAGTCCAGGCAATCTCACAACATGTTCCTGGTTCGTCGCTGCTTCTGGTGCCGTTTCATGCACTCTCTGGCAAAAAGGGCTCCCTGACTCTAATCGAGCGTCAGGAGCTTGAACCATACTGGAAAAACCTAAAACGTGCTATTCTCAATACTGCACATTTGTACGAACCTGAACCAGGTGAGAGATTGACCCTCCAGGTTGATGCAGCACAGGTGGGCATTGGCGCAGTGTTGTTTGCTCATCCCACTGGAACCTACACTGAGAGACAGCCAGTTGCATTTTATTCCAAGGCATTTGATGGAGCGCAAGGAAAATGACATGCTGGGTTTCGCGAAACATAGGGACTTGTGCGTACAGTCGAAAATTTCTATACTTACCTTGACGGGTGTACGAACCTGAGCATCAAGGTGGATGCAACAACTTTGATCAGACTCTTCAGACACAAAGGTAAGTGCCCAGTCGACGAGCTTTCGAACTTGCAATCGCAGCTAGCGGCGATGGGTGTGCATCAGCAGATGCTCATGCATTGGGTGGGCAAAACATACCTAGCGGCAGACTGGTTGTCCCGAGCTAAAGAAAGGTTGCGGCCGACGAAGACGCAGAAAATGCTTACCGTGTCGGCCTTTCGTGTAGAGCAGAGCGAAGACGTCAGCGAGGAAGAAGTAAACAATGACGAGCAGACTGCAGACAGCGAGGCTCCAGTTGGCGAGACCACTTTGCGCAAGGCACAGGGCGGGTCACTCGCAGTTAGCATATCGAGGGACCTACAGCAGAAAGATAAACGAGTGTTAGAATTAGCAACGTTGTGCGAGAGGAGACGGGACGCCCTGGGTTCAGATGCAAATGACAGACTGTTCAGCGAAGTCGATAACATGCGAATTCACGAAGGCATCCTCGAGCACTTGGCTCCAAGCTGGGTGCCAAAGACACTGGGACAGTGGGTGCCTGTATTGCCGGAAGCAGCCGCGAAGGCGGCGATACGCCGGATACACGAAGGCATATGTCACAAAGGGCGCGACCGTACCCTGGCTGCTGAGCGTGAACGATTCTGGTCAGAGCGTCTGGTGAAACATGTGGGGAAAGTGGTGGCGATGTGCCGCACTTGCCAACTGAAAGCTCGAAACTTGCAGAACCATTCGCCGAGTGTAGCAACAGACTGTATGCCGGAACCAGGAGAACATTTGTTCATGGACATAGGCCACGTCGGCGACCTCGGCGACCCAGAAACCCAGTTCCTGGTGATCATGGATTCCTACAGTAGGGTAAACGCAGTGGTGCCATTAGTAACAGTGACAGCGAAGGATATAATTGAATCGTTGAAAAATGTGTGGTTCGATGTGCACGGTGTTCCGAAGACCATTACCAGCGACAACAGTCAAAATTTCGTATCTGCAGAGCTCCAGGAGTATTTGGACAGCATCGGCGTCCGCCAATTCCATACGTCTGTTTACCATCTGCAATCGGACCTTGCCAAGATTTATGTGGGCAAATTTAAGAAAATGCTCAGAAAAATAATAATCGACAAAGGAACGAAAAACGGGTGGGTGCAATACATTCCATGAATTTTGGCCGCAGAAGTATTTACACCCATGGCAGAGGGCGAGGTGCCCCCTGGGGTGAAATTGCATGCAAAAAACGCATTTTCAAATTCGCACTCCATGTTATTCCACGGCGACGACGATGTGAGTCCAGACGCGCTAGAAAGTGCTCTAAAAGAACGGACTCGCGAATTACAGTTGGCTGCTCACAGACGCACACCTTTGTATGCCAATAAAGGCAATAAGCGGCTCGGTTTCCCTCCAGGCGAACTCGTCACCATTCTTGATCTTCCTGCCCCCACGAACCTGGTCGCCAGCCTGGCGCTCAGGATGGCGGGCTACACTGTAGTGGAGCGCACCGGAGTCAACTATTGGTTATGCACTCCAGACGGGCAAATACTTGCTCGGCCAGTGCATGGAGAAAGATTGGCTTCATTTTCGCTGCCCGAAGATGTGGAAGATGATGCAGTATGGCTAAATGCGCTCACATTGGCAGAGACAGAGGAATCTTGTGTTGAAGTCAGAAACAAATTTATTTGTGAATATAATGTTCAAAGAACCAAAAAACAGGAAAAGAAGACAGAGAAGAAAGCTGCCTGGTTAAATAGGAAATAACACAGGCTAATCTAATTTTATCATCTCCCTGTAGCCTGTGTAGAAGATAGTCCAACACCAGTAATGCAGCGTCTGAAGGCAATGGGTCCCAGGGCTTTAGTGAGCATGTCAGCAACCTGGTTAGCTGAGCCCACGTGCATAATGTCAAATAAGTTTGCCTTGAACTGGTTGTGTGTCAGGCGCAGCTTAGCACG